>JAYKXP010000097.1:0-187261 GCA_037176845.1 Paramarasmius palmivorus
TGGATAGCAACAAGGAAAATTCCAGCGGGTACAGCGAATGGAATATCCTGACAGGAAGGTCACCAAAGCCGGCTGAACCGAGCATAGAATACATAACTCTTACTGACCAACACATACAATGAAACTTGACCTCTAATCACAGCAACATAGCTCCCCGAGCGATAAGCACCTCGACTCGCGGTATGACCATCCAAAAAATACCAAACAACGCACAACTGTCTATAGAAGGATAGTAAACGACACAAGAGAGAAGAGGTAAACTCCATAGGCCGCGGAAGCAAAAGCATGGCGACACTTATTAGCATAGTCATCACTCGGCGTATGCCTATCAGCATAAACTTGTCGAACTAAGAATTCCCTCAGAATTGTGGACATGAGTACGACTCCTGCTGAGTCGCTAACGACCATATCAGATCCAGACCATACAGGAAATACTATCGACGACATACGTCTCTCCGATCGATACGAAACCAAGAACGTACGGTACGCTCCCACGACATACAACCCTGCAACGGATCATGATATCACTACAACAACTAAGACGACTCCCCTCCGTAAACACAACAGACCCGAACAACCCTTCGACAGCTCGCCCAACAGAATCAATAGCGACTCGTTAATCTCTTTGGTACGTGGCAACTAACACTAACAATCATCCATCCTCCCCAGCTTGCTCATGAACAAATATCAGCTAGCTCAAGTCCACCACTATCGGCAACTCATATAAGCGCATCACCCTCACGACCTCACGCCCAAAAAACGAGCGAGAGAGGGACACCACACAGCCAAGCCAACGTCTCCTTGTCTCTCGCGGGCGAGCGTGGTTCTCGGCGGCCGAACGTCGTATAGCCAGCAAAAAACCGCCAACCTCTACCACCAGCCGCACACACCAACTGCTGCGTCGTCACAAGGAATAATCCTTCTCTAGTCCCATTCCCAGGGGAACAACTCATCAGCGGCAACGACCTACCTAGTTTAATACGTCCCTCTGACAGTGACCATCGTAATTCGCAACAAGTTAGCAACCAAGCCCAACTCTAGCCGTCAGCAGATGGAGTCTGGCTCCATCAATGGAACTCTCATAGAACTCCTACCCCAATACTAGAATAAACAGAAAAGTATTCAGCTACGGAAAAACGGCCCACAAGAGTGGGACAGAAAAGAACTCACCGGCGTAGGCGAAGAAGAAAGGGAAGGTTCGTCGTACCAGCTATACGTTGGGTGATCCACTGATGCTGAGGCACAACACCCGTGTGAAGGGGAAATAACCATCAACCATCCGGAGAGAAAAACTCCGGATCTTGGGTACGGCCACGTCGAGCAAGACGGCCTTGTCTTCAGCGGAAAGAGGCATATTGGGTCTGAGCAATGCAAAAAAAATAAAAGTTGAGGCTAATACTTTATATGCCACCCACACAATATATCCACGCCTAATAGAGCACTCGGGGATATCCGACAATGCCGCCCCGAAGAGAACACTAAACAATACCACAGAAGCTCCAGGGCCTCGATAACGGCCAGACAAATAAACTATGCGTCTAAAGAAACTCGGACATCGTATAACGGCACACAGTCGCAGATCCATCGACTCTAATACAAAGAAGGAAACTACGGAATGCAAGAATGGCTGCGACCACGCAGAGCGAACAAAAGAGAACACAGCGTCGACCAGACGAACTCAACACAAAAGCATTCATGTGAACGTAAAAAAGTCCATACAACCAGCACAACGAGTGCCTCCTTTCACCCAATCTTCCCAAGAAAGTCGATACAAAGACCCAAGACAACGTCGAATCCTACTTCGAACGAACCAGCGACGACCCTCCGTGAAACACCAAAGGATGTTGTTCCCTGACCGACACAAAAGCCCTCAGCAGCTCCCAATATTTCTCTTCCTGTGGCAAAGCCGGCACCACGCGGGTCAGGTTACACAAGTAAGCCAGCTTAGGATCGCCGGCGTAGACGTTGACCCCGGGATCGCCATATATGGGAATAACCGCCTTGGAGTGAAAGGTCAAGCCTTCGTACAACTCGTGGACCCTGCGATGATATCGAGAAGGAAGGATTACCACGACTTCGACAGAAGCGGGTATTTCTAGCTCCACCAGGAAATGCTCCAGATTCACTTCCCAAGGTCGATTGTACAGAACGACGGCCAGTTTCCTCGACAGTCCGAAGATGGAGAAGACTGAATGGGCGCAGACCTAGATCAGGCACACCCCACTTGCACTGCACACACAAACGTCTCAACACGGGCCAACAGTCGACGATGTCGGCTCGCTCGAGAGACGAACGCGTCTCGCAAACAGCAGATCTGACCAGATCACAGACCCGAGTCGTCTGTCGGAGGCGAGCATGAAACTGGACGGTCCAATCAGCGTCCATAAGGAAATAATAGGGTGCCTCCATCGTATCGAGCGCAGGAAAGACATTAGTACGCAAAGCGTACAGAATACCTCCGTGAACGCTGGTGTTTACGATGAGCAGACGAACGTATGGCGCAACTGCATTAATGATTTCTGGTACTCCTCCAGGAAAGGCAAACGAATTGCAAACAAAATCCCTGGAGAATGGCGTACATATCCATGTGATCAACAGATACCGAACGTACTCAGCCAACTCGGGACTGAAAGACAACGTCCGGCTGAAATCATGGATTCGCCTTGGAGTGGGGAGTCGAATCCGACTATACACCACCGGATACAGGCTGCGTGCCAGTCAGACCAAGAAACAACTAAACAGAGAAAAAAAAACAAACGGAAACACACCTAGCAGTACGAGCCCTATCCAACAGAAGGATATCGATGACACCGTTACCAGATTCCATCCTCTCCCAGACGACCATCGACAGAATATCGACGATCAAGTCATGGACTAAAGACGGTTCGTCAGAATTAGCGGGGGCCGCAGCCACTTCACCGACGACTAGAGGGTCCATGAGAGTATAAAACAAACAGCAGGTCCTGACCCATCTCTTTATATACCCAATCAGAAAATAAACCTGCGACCGAGAACGAAAAAAGGACATAGTCTATTTGAAAGGCAGATTACTAACCAACACGAGATATGAAGCATCACACACCTTGGCACTCACCCGAATATCTGAATAGGAAGCCTGACTCGGCAACGAAGACCAAAAATTCATTCAAGGGGGGAAAACAAGCAGAGAAACGAACAGCACGAGAAGAACGCAAAGGAGACAGACGACGAAATAAAAATAAAAGTACCCTGCCCTCGTATGTTCCCACGATGCACGAGACATCAACGGAAAACGTTCCGACGATCCACGGGACACTGTACAGTGCACCACATACATTCGACAGACTAGCCTTGTCCATAACGACACAAACTACAAAAGCGGCCACATCTTCGTAACTACATCCAGATTCACACCTTTGTCGTCCACTATGTATATTCTCGCCGCCACGACGCCCTTGCAAGCCCGGTGCTCTCGTTTGATGCTCACGATAGTAGCAAGCACTTCGGAGCAAAACTGAGTGGGACGACAATGCAACGACTTTCGAATAACAGTGATACACTTGGAACTAGCCACCTCCTTCACCAGCCGGACGTCATCACCGTCTTTCCGAGAGACGATCTTCTCCTGGTAACGCATTGCAAGAAGAAAAGAATGGTGCGAAAGGAAGTTGCCGACAGAAACGGTACGTTTCCCCATTTCCTCCTCCACCCTCCGAGCCATAACTCTCCATAGCTGAATATCATGCTTGGCCATGTATTTCCTCATCGCAGCGATCACGTCGCTCCTCGGAACGGTACAATGCTGACGGTGTTCGCCACGGTCAGAACTTTGACACTCAGCAGACTAGAAGCCACAAAATAAGCACGCAAACACCACGCCCTACTGTCCACTCACGCAATAAGCATCGACAAAACAGGTCGAACAGAACGACATCTGCTTGCAAGAGAAAATACCCGAACAACCGGCGCAAATCATAGGCGAAGACCCAGCCTCGCATCCTTCCGACCTGTGATCGACGTCCTTGCGTCGACAATCTTTGTTCTACCACGTCCAGAACGTAAGCAACCAAACCCTGTAGACCATAGCACACGTACGCAATAGAAGACCGATCGACACGTAGAGCAAGAGAGAGCCTCGTAGGGGCTCAAACACCAAGAGCATGTAGCACACTGTAGAAGAAGAGGCATAGATACATTCACTATCTCGAATCTACATCTACGAACTTATATTGGAAACCTAGAACTCCATACACGTCGAACCGAGTTGAGCAGACGCCGCAACCACTCAACCTCTAAGCAGATCCGCAAAGTATAACCATCCAAATAGTCCATTTCGTCAGTGAAAGAACCTCGTGGATACGCCAGAAACTCCATCGGACTCCAAATCCGATACTACCAGCACTAAGACAGAACCTGTGTTAAAATACTCTGGAAATCACAAGTCAGCTCTAACCAATGGCTATTTACCACATCAAGCAACCACAACACTGAAGCAAAACCGTCACCGAAACCAACCTCCGTGAAAACCGTCAACACGCACCTTTGTTTCCACGCCGAACAACCACATCCCATCCCGAACTAAAGGGACGGGATACCGTAAAGAAAGCATGCTGCTGTACTGACAGCCACCCCAGTCGAACAAGGTAACCTCATCCCGTTCCTGGCAGCACGAAAGTCTAAATGATACCGGGTCAATCGATATACATCATAGGTACGAGACCACAGACTGGAAATATCCGACATGTGAGAGCAAGTCGGTATCTCCTCTCAACTAAGGTACCCAGAACATCTAACAGCGTAAAGAGACATCCCCACAAATTATCGTTGCGAGAATCAAAGAACAACCGGAGAAGAACGACCGGCAGAATCTAAGATCACACTGCGGCGACATACGCTCAGTCTCATCGCGATCCCCGTGAAACACATAGTACACACCGATTTATTTCACATTTGAAACTGTCCCAACAATTGACAACGATCAACAAAACAGAAAGAAGTCCCGACATACTGCAAGAGATCCACATCGATCAGAGAAGACATAACGTCCTCCAAAACTAAACCTACAGGTCCAGTGTAGGCGGGCCCACCTCGTTTATACGATGCCACGTCCAAAGTAGAACCCCTTGTCTGGGAAACTTCGCCACCACGAAATCTGCTGGGCGATAACCGGAAGGCGGCGACGGAAAGATGTACTGACGCAACGACGCGCGGGTGACAACAGCGAGCTCATAAACCGAATCCTGGAAAAGCAACAAAAGACACTCCGTCGGTAGCAAACGCGCCCGTAAGCTGTTGTACTGGTGACGATGCAACGACAAAATTCGGTAGATGAAATACCTCGCGAAGGCCTTGTCGAACCGGACAACTGAACCTTCGCCCACTCCACACACAAATGTAAGTTAACCTCTGAAAGTGGAAGCAGAAATGAACAAACCCACAGCGACAAGCCTTCCGCACTGGTTTACACCTAGCAGCATGACGAGAATGCCAGTCCACCTCTTGGCAATTTTTAGAACAGTAAGTGCTCTCCATGCACGCCGTACATAGAAACACTTTTCGATTCTTAACGTAACCCTGTCACAGAACCGAGTCAGCCGCCTCAGACAGAGAAAACAGGAAAAGAACGCCCCACCACCAATCCCACACCTCGCATCCGCCAATGCCTATCCTCCATATCCTGCGGACACTGACGAACTCCTGAATCAGTAACAGAAACTATACCAAAAAACAATAACACGTACGGCATCGTTCGAACACGTCCATTTGGTAAGGAGCCGATATTCCGACACTTTGTACCCACAATAATACTCATATACTTGAGTAACAATGTCGGACCAGGAATCCCATGCTGGAGGTTGGGAAGGATCATGTGGCCCGCGACCATTTAGCACCTGCTTGATCCTAACCAAAACGGGAACGGACAAGAGGTGAGGAAAAAGCGACCGAAGGTACGCATCGCAAGCAGTCGACAACTGCTCACCGTGTCGACCGGCGTAAACGCCTTCGGCCACTGCATCTTCCGCACTAATGTAGGCCCCAACATCTAGAACAGCCCGCAGCAGACCACCTTCCACGCCCTCCAAAACCCAACCACTACTACTACGGGCTTGCCCAACAGATGTCAAGTACTCAATGCAGAGCAAGAGGAGCAGGCCAACCGCATCGGCGTCGAATTCTTGGCTGGCAGCACTACCACCGCCTGAAACACGACGCAGCCGCTTCATGACATACGATGCACAGTTGGACAGCCACCGAGGAAGGTGAAGGACCATGAAACGGGGCGTCGCAACATCGGTCAGATGCATAATACCCACAACCACGGCGTGAAGCTCAGGCGCGTCTTGCAAGACAGTACGAGGCCGAAGCAGGTGAATGAAACGCAAGATGGTGTCACCAGGAAGGTCGACAATCGACCGCTGTTGAATCATGTTTTCCAGGATCGACTTCGACCTAACGTTCCTGAAAGCACCATCTGGCCAACACGGATGAACCATAACAGCCACGATCGGTCGCAAAACAGAACCGTCCACCGCTAATGCCCCATAAAACACACGCGAGCAAAAGGGCACCGTGTACCGCGAACGCATCAGCAAGCTGCACAGTTCGGAATCACCATGGTCGTCCACAAGGGCGTACAACACCCCGAACACCGCATGGACGACATCGTTCAACCACCCTGGCGCACTCATCAGAGGCGGACGTTCGATACCGCCTCCAGATAAAGGACTCCATAACTCGAGTACGGTGAACGTTCTTCGAAGCAACTTCCACGATCCCATCTCGTCCATCCCAGGAAAGTTCACCGGAAGGTGTCCACTCCTCGACCGAAGATAGACAGCCAACACATCCAACGCGGTGACCAGCTGTCCACAAATCGAGAGTACGTCGGAAGGAGCCGTATCACGAGTCGGATGGGCAACACCCAGCATAGAGCCAACATGAACGAGCACAGCGGGATTTGACGCAACGGCCATGTCTTGAATAACGTCCAAAGAAACGGTAGCCATAGGCTGAACAGAGACGTCAGCAGGAAACCCACGAAGAACAAAATAAAACGCACAGCGGGGATCAAAGAAAGAAACAGCGAACACCACAGCAGCACACAACGACCCCCCACGTATTTCACGAAAAAAATCCTCGAGACTACCCAACAGGGAAACAAGCCTCAAAGGCTAAAAGACAGATCCGATTCCACCGCAAAGCGTACACAGAGAACACGCCATGAACTGTCTCCGACGCGTCAGAAAGTCGATCCACGAATAAAGAGACCACTCACGGGGACACACAACAGGACGGGAAAAAAAACAAAACATCTTCGAAGGCGGAGATGAATGAAGAGAGAGGAAGACTGCAACGTCACCCCGGAGGACCCGCGTCTTCCCACATCATTCCCCGGCCCGCCACACTCCGACGTACCTTTTCAGGCCAGGAAACCAAAACAGGAAAGCGCGACCAAAAGAGGAAGGCATGCGAAAATTTCGCTGATGGAGGCTTCAAAACGGCCCCCGATAAAGAACGAGCTCTCTTTTCAATCGAACTCGTAATTTTTATTGTACCTAAAGATTTTGGCTAACAACTTGCTATACACAGTAGGTGGATACAAAGCATAGGAGTTGTCATGGATTGCAAAATTGTCCAGATCCAGATCAGACCTTTCTGGATGTCCAGATTGGGCTGCATTTCCATTGCTATGAAATATGGCCTTGTAACACATTTTCTCTGTCACCAAAGGCATGGAAAACCCCTTGTTATCAATGTAGTGTAAAGGTCTTCTACCTTGCTCACAAATGATAATTTTATGCTGACCATAACCTGTGCAAAACACCTCCAAAAATATGTATTTGATTAGTGTTCAAGTGCAGAGACTATTGTGGTAGAAGTCCAGATTGTGCACCTGTTTTACATAGTTGAAAGTTACTGAAAAATTGTAAATTTTACTATAGCTTAAACTAAACTACAAATTACAATTATCCTTAAACTACAATGTGTTAGAATCTATAATTCCAGAAGGCATCTATTGCAGCATTGTATTCAAATATATCTGAAGGTTCAACTACCAAACACATTGTCGATATTACCTTTTCCACAGCTAGGAGAGGTACTACACAACTCTAATCACAAACTACATTCATATCATTTATTGGCATATTATTGTGTTGTTACATTGCAACCCACAAACACCTGGACTAGCTCATTTTTCCACCACTTGTCAGTGTTTATACCAAGTATGAACTCTACAATCAGTTTGTGTTCTTCATTGGTGAAAGTACATCTACTCTTCTTGCCATTATTCTATAGAAATGTTGGTCCAGGCTGAGTCTGATGGGAGCACATTGACTTTGCAGCTTTTTTGAGGCTAGAGTAGAAGAAGTCAATAGAGGTTTATTCTGGGACTTGATACCATGTTTGGCCTTCTTCTATCCTTACTTTTCAATCTCTGAATCCAGGTGTCCACAACAAAATGAGGTAAGTTTTTTCTTTGTCATTTTCCCCTCATTTCCTCTTCAATTTTCACGACATTCCTATTTCTAACCATGGCACTATGCACCACCATCAACATTCTACTCTACATTTTGAGTCTTGGGCTACGCAATATGTGTCCCAGGTTACAGTAAACATCTCTGCATTTTCAACTCCATCATCATTGAAAAATACTTGTTTTCTTTTTTTTGGCATCTGTTGGTGTTTGCCTCTGTGAAATGAGGCACTTGCTCTATCCATGTCAACATCCAGAGCTCAGCTGAGCTCATCAGCTGGCTCCTTCCTCATCATCGCCCCTTGTCACTTGTTTTTTCTTTTCCACTCTGTTTCCTATTTTCCTCATTTTTCTCCTCCTCCACCCTGCCCATTATCCTGTTATTCTGAACCCTAGAGTTTGGCTCTTGGGCTGCTGACTTGTTTGGCACCTGTTATGACAGGTCACACTGTGACCATTCTGTCTTTCCCACTGCTTGGACTGCTTCATCTGCTTGAGTTATGTAAACTAGAGAGATGTATTGCAGAGACAAATTTTCACTGAGCCTGAGAGGCTGGAAGTCAAAAGCAGGTGAGGAAGGTGGAGGAGTGTCATTGGCTGGTGATACAAAGACATTGGGTTGTCTCTTTCCTTCCTATGATTAATTAGCTGAACAGAACATATCTAGTTTTGTTGAGCACTTAAATTCTTTGTTTTCTTGTACTGGTTTAGGTCTATATTCCCAGATATATAGTCCAATTCTTTCTAATACTTTTTTACTATGGATGACCCTCTGTTAACACCTGCTGAAAGTGTTTGTCCAGACACAGTGATGTCTAGATGCAATGATGTTGCAGACAATTGTTATTACTTAATTTGTAGGCCCTTATAGACATGTGTATGTTTATTAAGGGTTTTAGCATAGGTCAAATTAATGGGATTTGTTCTGAACTTTGGGAGCCAGAAACTTATTCACTGACTCCTCAGTCACAGCATTGACACAGATTTTGGCCTAAGCCCCTGTGATTTATCTTATTTGTGCCATATCATTATCATATTATCTCTAGATTAGATTATCTATAGACTTGTTCTAGATTATTCCAGAAGGCTCTACAGCTAGAACATCCTAGAATGTTCTAGCAACTCTGACTCATTAGATTATGACTTGTATTACTTAGATTCTACTTGGCATTACTCAGAATATGCTTGGCTATTGTATGCTTTAGAAAAGTCATCACCTGATGCTAAGCCTTTTAGCAGGGTGTAGCATAACATACATAAATAGTTTCCACATGTATATCAGGAGGCTAGTCTGAGTTCTAAGAACTCACACTCAATAAGATCTGTGCTTCTTTAGCGACATCTCTTTTCTAAACACCTACTATTCTCCAATACCTGCAACACACAACTAGATGAGTATTAGATTTGTGATAAGCATCACTTCATTCTCTCTCCCATGGGTATCATTCTCAAAAGATGGGGCAACAACTGCTACCCACTGACCCAAAAGGATCTCAAGAGCTGGTATTAGAAGACAAAACAGATGCAATGTGAGTGCTTGCATGCTGATGCCTTTGGCCTTGAAAACAAAAGAAGATGAATCTCCCTAGTGTCTCCCCTTGTTTTCACCTTTGGAGGCTAGTGATAGTTCTTGGGATCCTTTGATGAGTTCTAGTCAAGTAGCTTTAGAGGTGTCAACAGACCTATATGCCATAAGTAGGTTGCAATTGGTGTTGTTCCATCTGCATCTTCCTGATATTCCTAGATTCTATCTAGCAAAATTACCTTTAGAAATTTCAACAAATATTTACCTGTTGCTTGACTCTCCAAACAATATATCCTCTTTCTTCCAAATATCAGAATATGTCTACAACTGCAGCAAGTCCATCACTGAAATCAGAACATTCAATTTCAGAGAGTTAGATGGCAAGCATTCTAGACTATGAAGCCAAGCCATCAGAGGACATTATAGAGTTTGGAATGGCCAGTGTCTTGCTTTATGCAAAGAATTTAAGAATTACTACATTGCAGAAGGAGAGAGTAGGCTAAACATAGCCCAGACAGGGAACTCAAGTTGAACTCTTGCTTATATAAGTGTAGAGTACACACCCTAAAACAACTAGTAGCCCTGGAACTAAAGGAAGATTCAGAGGAGTTCAAAGAAATGTCATGAAACAACTTACCTAGCACCTGGCCAGAACATCTCAATACCACAATCAACACCCTAAACTCATGCCAGCTCACAAACTTCCAATTCTCAAAAGAACTCCTATTTGGGATGGTCATAAATACAAAAGCAACACCACTAGAAGATGTGGAATCAGCTCCTAAAGAGGCAGACATTGCTATGCACATAGCATATGTAGCCCAACAAAGGCTTGATGGCTACAGTCACATGGTGTGCCATGCTATACATGTACAACAAACTGGCAAAGAGGTAGTCTTTGAAGCAGAAGACCTCATCTAGGTATACAGAAGTGACTTGAACAATACCCACAAGACTGAAAGAAAGCTGATTCCAAAGTGGTCAGTGCTGAGAAGGGTAGTGAGTAGGAACATGAACTTGTACATCCCTGAAACATTGAAGAGAGAAAGATTGGATGGAGAGTTTAGTGCAAGATTACAGATGTTCAGAAAAAGGATAGAGAGTACTGAAGAAGAGCAAGCAAGAGAAGAAAGCAATGAGTAAAACACCGATGACAAAGACACCACCATTTTTTTAGTGGGAGCACATAGAGTAGGAGGATTGGGTAGATATCACAGAGTTTGGTTTTGTTTGGCATAGGCTTAGGGAGGACTTTGGAGTGTTTCACATGTACATAGATCATTCTAGCTATCATCACTTATTTATTCCTACATCTAGCCTGCCTACTCCAACACAATAAAGATAGCAACAATGAAATGCAGTGTGACAACCTTTATAAAAAACACAGAAAAACACAGAAAAACACAATTCAAATACCTTCCAATCAGTGATAGACTATATCAAAGGAAGGAACTCACAGCACAGAAACTTGCAATTTCACCCATAAAAAGAAAAATGTTGTAGGTTGCTTTGAAAGTTTGAAAAGAAGCAAAGAGAAAGGTTGTTTTGTGAGAAAATAACCTGTGAGAACAGACAGAGCAAAGAAACATGTGAAGAAGACAAACATGAGAATTTTTGACTGATAGATTTTGGAATTGCACCATAAAAAACAATTTCTCCATTACATTCTGAACTTGTAACCACCACTCTCAAAGTGCTTAGTTCAGCATGTGCAAGATGATCACCCATCAGAAGATCCCTTGGACCCATTGTGTGATTGGTGGGTTGATCCCAGCAGTGTACCTTTCAATGCAGAAGATAGTCTTCTCTGGAGTCAGAAAGCTCCACTATCCTTACATTTTACTACCTTACATTTTACAACATCTCAATGACATCAAAGACATTAACAAATGTTTTCACAGTCACTCCACCAATGTGCCCCCACTCAAGACTAAACAAGTATACAGCTAAAATATCACCTGAACTACAGCTACCAAGTGCTTACAGATCTGCCTCAAACCTGCTACAAAGTGTGCTTATTCTTCATGTAGGGGTGTTATCTCAAGCTGCTGGTGGATTTGGACTGGGCTGAGATATACCAACCATGAATGGAAAAATGTTCACCACTTTGCAATGGCCATGCCAACGTAGACAAGCTTATGGGAGCCTTTGTAGTGGTTAAAAAGCCAGCATCACATTTGTTCAATGCTAATATTCCAGTGTGGGCAGTACACAAAGGTCAATTTCACAGCTCTACTAGCTTGAATGGGTTGGCGCTTTTGCCAACCAGAACAAGTTCAAGTTCGCCTGTAATGTATTCTTTTTTTTAGTTGTAATTATTCAGGTAGCCCTAGATAGGTACACTAGCATTCAAGTAATACAAATATTTTGCTAGATGGGTGGGTTACAAGATACACAGAAAAAAATACAGCCCAATGACAGCCTTCTCAATCCTGGCCGTAGCAAAGCTAAAGGACAACATCAATCAAGACGGTCAAATGATCCAGTCAGGTTTCCGATGCCTTGCTGAGAGCAAAAAGTTCAGTATGTTTGGCTGAACCTGTGTCAGGAATGAGAAAGACCATAAATAAAACAGCCAAAAGCAACACACATACATCGATGATTGAAGCATCGACAATGTACTTGCATATCTTCGTGAATGATATGCAATATTCTCTCTGTGTCATTAGAAACCTGAACAGAAAAAAGACAGAAAAGGAAAAGTTACTCACTGGTCCTCCTGATGTAGTTGACTTGAACCCAGCCTATGTTTTCGACCCGGGAACCAGCGTAGTGTCCTTGCCAGTACCGGATCTGCCCACCAACATCGTCAGAGCAGCCGATTTTCACGAGAGAAATGCCTGTTCTCATTTCAGTGACTCTCAACCAGAAAAGTCCCTCATGTAAGTTGTGTCCAGATGGACCAGGAGGACACGCCATGAGGGAGTTGAGAACAAGACGTGAAGTCAGAACGAGAAGAAGAACAACACAAGCCAAACGAAAGACCATGAGAACAAAATCACATGTTTTGATATGTTGGGTGATAACGCTGATTCAGAGGTTTTAAAAAGTCTACCCCCAAAAGACAAGTTCTTATTTCATTACAAACTCGTAAAATGAAAGTGATCCACAAATGTCCAGCTGGGCCAACCGATAACAACATGAAGCAAAGGGTAAAGCTCATGATCACACAATAAGGGGACCTAAGTCCAGGGACCATTCTACAAAAACCCCATCGAAAACCAAGGTCCCGAAGTATCATCTGTGGGTAAATTTACACAGTAAACAGCGTCAAAAAGCTTCCCCATACAGAAAGATTTCTCCATTTCATTCTGAACTTGTAACTCTGATCCTCAAGGATGCAGAGGTCAAAAAGTGATCAGCCTCCTTCAATCCCATTAACAGCAAAGAAGAACTGGTGTATGTAGGGGCAGACATCATGGAAAAGATCAAGGCTCTGGAGCAGTGATGTGGTCCAAAATATAAATCACATATATATGTATGGGCAGCAAGCCCGGCCTGATGGTGTCTGTTGGTATCCAATGATATACAACACTCTAGAATTTGTCAGATACCATTGGATACAAAGAACCTCAGTAAAGGGCTGGTTTTTCTGATGTATCCTGACAGTAGGTGATGGTATCTAATGATGCCATTTTCTGTTGGATGAAGTGATGAAGTTGATGAAACACTTCTTCAACACTAAGTCCAACAAAATATACAAAGTCTGCTTTGGCACTCTAATTATGCTTGCTCTACTGCACATACACTTGCATTCATGTTTATTTATCTTTTACTTTACTTATTGAACCTACCTATGGTGTATAAGCATGTAGGAGTATGTAAAACACATATTTTTGCATTAGTGGACAGTACTTTAATGCCTTGAGTGATCTGCATCACAATAGGTACAAACAAACAGTAATTACTTACATGTCACAGAGAGTTGACACTTGGAACACATTTTCAATACAAAAGTTACTATTATCAACACTTTTGGGTGATCACAGTCAATTGCATTGAGTTCTAGTCATTGTTATGATCAGTTTAACTGGTAATACTTTGATATAGATTCTAACATTTTCTGCGTATGCTTTTCATTGGATAGAATCAGAAAAACTGATGTATTTCAACAAGTACTTAGATACATACAACTACCAAAGGCCACAGCTTGTAACAAAAGTCCCAGCCCTACTGTTCTGGCACTGCTCCACTGCCACATTCCAAATCCTCTGCCCTAAGTTGTCTTCCCTTCCAGTTCAGTGTTGCTGTCTTCATAAGCATCGGTTATTTGGGCTGGAAAGCAACATTAGTTTCATGAAGGCTCAAAATCTCAACTATAAATGCACCTTTTCAGACCCATCTTATCACCACAGTCACCATACATCTGTGAAAAAAATATCAGTGAAATGCAGCAGTGTATGATATATATTATAACAACATACCTGAGATCAGCTGGCTTATACAGCTCTGAAAGAATCAAGAAGAATTAGTTAGACCTGTCTCAAGGATATTGAGGCAAGGAAAATACCAGAGGGTCCTTGAGTTGGGCATAGGGTTGATGGGTGAGTTGAGATGGTGGTGGTTGGGGAAGAAAAACACAAGTCACATCAGTCACTCAAACTTCTTGACAATGACAAGATGCTGTCACATTATAGACCATTTGTCAACAGAAGTCTGGATTACTGAACTTCGAAGTCATCAGAAATTATCAGAAGTGCAATGGCCCTCTCAGAAATTGATGGAAATTGACAGAAAATGTTGCATACCATTAGGGCATTTCCACTGGGAGTCAGCCATTAGAATCATAGCTAGAAAGTATGTATTCATAGATTATGGGTAAATAGGACAGCTAGAGGGTACATGAGCTGGCCCATTTTGATACAAAAAGACAAGCAAGGAGGTTCCCCCACTGTCAGATAGCACAGAGCAATCAATGACTTTGGCACTTGACCTCAGAGAATATTTAATAATATACCCTACCTGACATGGAGTTAGTAATTTGCTGTTTGTATAGCTGTAATAATAAGTGTACAGTAGCCTCTTGAATAGAAGATACTGAGTTGTGTCTAGACAGAATTTGACTTGACCACCAAGGTTTGGAGTACTAGAGACTCCCACCTATTGTTGAGGTACTGAGGACAAAGGGCCTCCTACCTATTGTTTGAGATATAGAGGACAGAGGGCCACCTTACTTATTGTTTTGGCACTGAGGACTGAGGGCCTCCCATTGCCATATATTGGTCATTGTTGAACTTGTTTAGAATTGATCCAGTTTGGATATTGAAGAGGCTAGCTGCACTTGGGCACTATCCTGTTGCATTTTGTTGATTTCTTTTGTTGGTTGGATACAAATCTACACCTTATACCTGTCTCTATACCATGAACCTTTGTTGTTCATTGGTCTAGATCATGTACTAGGTGTCTGTGGTGATAATACATTGTTTCTTGATCTTACTACTGTCCAGAACCTTTGCCAACACCAAGCCATCCTTGCACACAAGAGGTTGAGTTGTGTTTTGCTGTCTCTGGATGGTGTTACATATACTAAACCCATTCAATGGGCACCCAGATTGTATCAAAAATGAGTTGTCAATGCAAGTACATGTCTTCTTCCTTTTGCTGGGCTGGTGGATTCCTGACATGTTTGGAAGGAGGAACAAGTTGCCATCTTCCTGTATATGTTTGTGATGGGTCTCTCAATCACACATGTTGTGGAACAATTTCAATGGTCTTTTGATACCATTGATAGATGCATGTTTGTGGTTATAACATATATTTTAAAAGTGTTATGATTGATTGACAGGCACTTTTTGAATGTTCTTGATGCCATTACCCATATGTATTACAGTCAATTGATATCAACAGAACACCTATGATTGCTGTAGGACAATCAGGAGAGTCTTTAGATGCTAATCCTATCAACATTGGAGGGAATCTACCTGCAATTACACATCTACCCTTCAAGACCATGTATGTTGGTTCTTCTGCATATTCCTGATGCTCCTCTTTGTGCTTCAAAACACTACTGTGAGCAATGTTTGCATTATATTGTCCCCTGGCTAACACTGTTCCAGTGGATATCCTTTACCAGATTTATCATGGATTTCTTTTTGTACCTAGTTTGCATTTCATGCTGGTCCTATTATGAACTTTGTACTTGACTTCCTCTGCCTTTTTCTTGTCATTGTATATCTGCCACTCAAGTAATATTTATGAAAATTAGAACCATAATTTAGGATTTCAGTTTAGTTTCAAACTAAAGGCCTAACAATGCATGGGTTATCTAAAAATGAGCTCACCCTACAATATCTACTTGATGATGTGACAAATCCAAACAACTCCCTGAAGAGGATTAGTGCAGGCTCCTTCCTCAAGCAGTGTTCTTCTAATCTCCCACTCTCTGTTATGTTTTCTGATGTTTCACCATCAACCCAGCTGGATTTGTCAGATCTCTCACATGTATTATTGGCATTCATGTTGTCTTCCTCCTTGTCCCTGAAAGCCCCACTTTTGGTACTTGCACTTTTATCAAGACTTTGGCAAGGCCTGGTAACTTCCTGCATTGTCCTGTATGTGGGTGATAAACTGTAGCAAGCCTCCTTTGTATTGCTCAATAAATAAAAAGCTAATCCACACATCACAGTATCTTGCCTCCATGTACACTGTACTATGCAATTACCACTAAATCTTTGCTTTGTCACAGGCAGCTAATCATTCCCTGCTCCACCATTTGCCAGACTTGTTGGTCTCTCCTCCACCTCCTCCATTATCAACACCAGTTTAGAACCATTGATGTACCTTATACTCCTGGCTCTTCTCACCCAAAATCATTTGTCAAGATTGACTTACTATTCAGTTTCCTCCAATGTGGAATTCATCTGGTTTTCCATTCTTTGTTATTGCAAATTCATGTTCCAAATAAGAATAATAGGCACTTTCCAGGTCAACTAGAGTCACAACTGGGAGAAAAACCAGAGGCTGAAGGCCAATTAAAGAACTTACCATGCATCACTAAATACTTGGAGCTTTTGGGAATAGAATCAATACCTTCTCCAAAAGGCTCAAGTATCTTACTGGATCCAAACCTGGATGAAGGTACAGGAGATGATAAGGCAATGAAAGTTTCAGGCCTATCCTTCTACTTAAATACACTTGCCATTAGCTGCCTCTCCATCCCAGATCTCTTCCAGGTCATCTCATGCTATCTCTCATCCTTCGCCATCACCATCTTTATTCACTTCACCAACCCATTCCACCATGTCTACCAAGACAGACAGCCATGATGTTGTCCAGTATATGACCAGACACTCAAAGGATGATGGCTGTTTCACTGACATCAGCCCCAGCACGTTCAAGCATATTAACAGCTTCTGCACCATGGTTTCTACCTTGCAACAGTACATGATGGCCAGATCAAGACATGTGCTACCTTTCAATGTCTCTAGACCCTACCTCTTAGACAAACTCATATGCAACTAGAATAACCTCCTTAGTGAAACACTTCTTCAACACTAAGTCCAACAAAATATACAAAGTCTGCTCTGGCACTCTAATTATGCTTGTTCTACTGCACATACATTTGCATTTATGTTGCATTCATGTTTATTTTTTTACTTTACTTATTGAACCTACCTATGGTGTATGGGCCTGTAGGAGTATGTAAAACATGTATTTTTGCATTAGTGGATGGTACTTTCATGCCTTGAGTGAAATGTGTCACAATAGGTACAAACAAACAGTAATTACTTGCATGTCACAGAAAGGTGACACTTGAAACATATTTTCAATATAAAAGTTACTATTATCAATACTTTTGGGTGATCACAGTCAATTGCATTGAGTTGTAGCCATTGTTATTAATCAGTTTAACTAGTACAGTCAAGTACCACTACTTGGGATGACCCAATTTTGTTGGGTAACCCCCTATGCATCTTTAAAAATGAAAGACTAAGATGGTTCTGTTATCATTAGCAAAAAGTGCTTATTGGCAAAATACCACTGTGTGGGATGTGACAGATCATATTTATCCTTCAGCAATCCTGACTATCCTTTGCTTCTCAGAATATGTTACCCACTTGTTTTTGACTCTGACATAACATATTCAGTGGTGTATGATGCACAATTTGAGAATAAAGTTGAACAAGAACCTTATACAGTATTATTGATTTTAAGAAATTTGATATTTTCATATTGTTTCTGTTCAAGAAGGTCTGTGTCTTCATATGTTCCCTCCAGAACCTCAATATTGCATATAAAGTTTCTCTGTAAACTGTAGAATATATGGTTAGAAAATATGGTCAAAAAAGTAGAAGGAGTAGCTTGAGAAGTGTTTGTCCTATTGAGTAATACCATCTCAAACAGTGGTACTTGACTGTAATACTTTGATATAGATTCTCAAACACACAACAAGTATTAGGCTGCCAAAGATTGACTTCAATAGCTTCTCACCAATGCAGGCCCACACCCAGACCAGAAGCAATGGAATGCTCTCTCAAACAGAAGAAGAATAAGACCAAGGTGAAGTACCTCAAAACATTCCAGACTAGTGTACAGATGCAAGACAGCAGGAGAGTACATATCATTTTGTATGAAGTCTAACAGAGTCAAATGTTGGCCATACCCGATTTTATCAAAACTGCCTTGGCCACTCTTTGAAGTTCTGGAATCCAGAGACAAAGAAAGTGGTGATCAGTAAAAGGGCAGAGTTTGATGAATGTTACACATACAGAACAGCTGGGAAGTTGCCCTCAGTTCAAAATCATTCACAGTCTTCACCATCATCTACATCACCATCTACATTAGTACCAGTCTTGCCAGACATGGATCAGAATGACAGCTCAAGTGATGATGGAGATACTATACCAGGTCCACCAGTACTACCTATTCAACCACTAGCAGAAGAACAGAACTTGGAAGATGCACCCCAGGAACACATCCCTGACCAGCAAAATGATGATAGAAGAGCTCAAGAGAATAGAGAGGAGGAGGATCAGCAACAAGAGAATCAGAAACAGGAAGAGATCCAATACCATACCAAGGATGCTGGTGGCAGCAAGAGCCATGGATAGGTACTTGTGAGCTTCACCTTTTTGAAGGGTTTGGTGAGGACCTTAGGACACTTCTCAGGTGGAGGTGGAAGCAGATCCTTGGGTATATCTTTTTGGACACTGAATGGAGCAGGTTCCTCTCTCTCTTGGTGAAGAGCAACTGCAGTCCAAGGATGATGCAGTTCTAGTTGATTAGGGCCTACATTGGTGGGAGGTGGTATGGCAGAGGAAGAGGAAGACATTGCCAACGAAGAAGCTATAGTGGGTTCTCCTGGTATGAGATGTGCAATGGTGCCAGCAAAAAGCTCTTCAGCATGTGGAGTGACTTGTACAGAAGAGCATTGCAAGACCTGGGAGTGGAAAAGTTGTCTTGGAGTTGTGAACACTAGAGCATGTAAGATATAAAGAGATCATACCAGAGAGACCATCGTTTTCATCAAAATTCTATTCTTCTTCTTCACTATCCTCTCTCGCCTCTATGTCCAGGAAGCTTGGTGCCATTATATTCTCTGTTGACTCCGGTTGAGTATGAAAAAGGGTATCCTGAGGACTGAATAGCTTATGGTGTCAATAATTAAAACATTGAGTGAAGTTCCTCAGTCAAGAGGTCTTGCAGGCAAGCCTGAATTGCATAGTTAGTCAAAGAGCAGAGCAAAGAGCAGAGCAAAAAGTGGACATGATAGGCCAAGTATCCTGAAACCTCCTGTTCACCAAGAAGTCAGTGTCATACACACAGCTTCCAGACCATGCAATGGCTCTGTATACAGATGGAAATCAGAACTCACTGGCACATTAGATGGTGGTTTTTGGAAAGGAGAGAAGGAATTCCCACAAACACTATGGGGATAGATCAACCAAAAGAATTAGTCTAGTTTTCCACATAAGGCAAGAGACCAACCAGGGACCAAAATTGAGTCTCAAAATTATTCTGGGCATACATTCACAAAGGAAAGTAACTAGATTTTACTATCTATAATAATTTTTGCTATAAACAGGTGCAAGCAAATGGTGGCATGCATATGAGAGAAAGATGAAATAATACAATTCCAAATGACATAAAAAAGTGATACAACTGAAAGATTGACAGTGTTCAGCCCAAGTGCCTCCAAGCTTCCACCCTTGCCTGCACTTCTTTGTGCTCTTCGTGGAGGTGGGATAGGGATGCTAAAGCCTAGATTCTGTCAAGCAGACCGAGATTTCAACTTCCAGACTGTTGACGAGACTGACCTAAGTAAACAGTAAAGATTAATTGACAACAAGTCCTTGCTATGTTTAGTAGCTGCTCACCTTGACTTTTCTGAGTCTGACTTTGGGTCTGATATCTAGCAGAACCCTGATCATGATTGCCATTATCTCTACCTTTTCCTTTATCTTTACCTCTGCTTCCACTTCCACTTCCACTTCCATTTCCACTTCCACTACCCCTGCTGCCTTTGTTGCCTTTGCTGCCTTTGCCACCTCAACTACCTCCTGCACTCTTGGTCTCCTGCTCTCCATCAGTGCCTTCCCATTTGGTGTCTCCCTGTTCATATTCCTGTGCAGTATCATTGTCATTGTTGCCATTTTTGCTGGTATTATTGGAGTCCTTGATATATTCACCACTGCCTTCATTGTACAGTTCATCACAAAAAGTGACAAAGTCATAATATGGGGGTCCTTTCTGGAGAAAGACTCCAAGTGCTGTGCTCACATAATGATGGCTCCAGATGATGGAAGGTACTTGTTTTTTGCATCTTTGCTTAGTGACAGGCTCCTGGAGCAATTTGCCATCCCAGAGACAATTTAGGTGCATTTCCTTGCTGATAAAAGTGTCTTGGTCTACAATAGAGGGGTCCAGGAAATGAAACCATACAGGCAGCTTCCTGTTCAGCTCTTCCAGCACTTTGAGAACTGCCAGCTGGTTTGAGTACTTCATGTGTTTCTGCTCCAGGTATTCACTTTGAACCTGCAACTGTGTCAGCTTGTGAAATTGTAAGCAGTGGAAATAGGATGTACAGAGATGAAACTACATCATGGAAGCAGGTATGACTGGCAAATAATGAATCTGGTCCCTGGCTTTTGAAGACCAGCTTCACGAGGAATGTTGGTCCTGGTTGCTGTGACATCATGAAGGAGATCAGTTCAGGGCATCATCTTAGTTCAACCTTTCTTTTAAACCTCTGACTTTCCCATGTTCTATGGCAGATAATGATATCTGATTATGCGTCAGTTTGCTTAGGTTTTACCTTGTGTTGGATGATGACCACACAAAAACTTTCAAGACTTTTTAGTTTATCACCCTGCCATGAACATGAAGACTTCTGTATCTTGGAGTTCAGAAGCTTCTAATTTGTCAGTCCATCTGAAGCAGTCTGAGAACCATGTGTAATGTATATTTGGACGATGATGTACATGACGTGAGTCCAAGAACACAAGGTGAATTGTTCAAAAGAGTGTACCTGAGTGACAGGGGATACTTTGGATGCACACTCAAGCTGCAGGCAATGCTTGAACCAATTCCTCTGCTTCTGGAGTTTGCTGAGTTTGGATGACCAACATGACATTTTTCATCATTCTTTTGAGCAAGATATGAGCAAGATCAGGGAGCTGTACAAGTATGATTAACAGCTAAATCTGAATGAAAGGCTAACACCACATACTGTAGTGAACCTGCTTTCCTCAATCTTCTTGATGGCTTTTTTCCAACTCATCTTCTCCAAGTGCCCATGAGAAGTGCTCACATGGAGCTAACTGTCTTTCTACTGCAATTTTGGAGAACAAGTCGACTGTTTGGCAAGCAATACGGTACAATAGATTAGATGTGGCAGCTAGAACTTTTGTCTCCTCATTAGTATTTTCACATTCTCTGTGTGCCTCCTCTTTTACAGCCGTTTGAGAAATTCTTGAGACTCCCGCGCGTGTGAAGTTTATATAATAAAATAAATAATTCTGCCTTGCGGTGACACGTCTGCTTCGTCCCGCACGTCTTTCTGCACCTTCTATGGCCAGGAAAAAGAAAACTCCTGCAAGCAACTGTGTATCTGAGCAAAGTGTAACCTCTGGCTCAGATACATCTGCTGACTTCACATCATCATCCTCATCAAGTGACTCAAGCTCCACGTTATCTGATCTTGAATCAACAACATCATCAACCCGTATCTCTGTACCTCCAAGCAATAACGCGGATCCAGACAAACATGACAATGATCAGGATGAGGATGAGGAAGAAGATGAGGAAGAGGAACTTGCTGAAGCTGTAGTCAAGAGGTGTATCTGGATGCTGGTGGTTCAATAGAAAGGGAATAAGCACCAGGGCTGCCACACAACCCAAAGGTATGTCAACTAGAGGCACCAGATTTTCTACATTAGAAAACTTTCCTAATGTAGAATATTGAGGCTTTGCACTGGGTTGATCTTTGTCTACCACATGACTTTAGGCACTTCTGCTCTTTCTTCCTGTCTTCTACTATTGTTTCTGTCAATCCTGTGTATGCATGTCTGTTTCATTTATCTTCTTGAAGGTTAATCCAAATTCTCAAGGAATTTTGCAGCTATATGTAAGTTTCAATCTTGATCCTCAGATTTAAACCTCACTTACAATGAGATAGAAAGCCTTGTCATCCTTCTGGTGCAAATCACAATATTGGTAGTGTGTTTTTGTACTTCTACCTGAGTCATTGCTAATATTTTTGCAGAAAGAAGCCATGTTTTGTCCTTTGCTCCTCAGGAGGACAAATACTGGTAATCATCATTAGAAGCACATCTAGCAGGCCAGACAAGATTTGCCTGCCCACCTCTCAAACACAAGCTCTATAAATCAGATCATTTATTATGGCTTGACAATTTGGAGGTGTTTGGTACTCATTGCACTTTATCCCTGTGCCAAATTCTACCTGCTTGCTTCTATTGTAATATTTTATAGACCTTCCCATATCTTTGCAATGTCTTTTGTTACTGAAAGCAGAGATAACATTAGAGCCTTGAAGAAGCAATGCCCTGACCTCATCCCCTTTGAGTATCCATCACCAGATGGACCTTACTGGGCTGCTACAACAGTGAATTCTGCACCTGTAGCCTCTGATGCCCAGGTGGTCATGGTTTGACATACCAATTTTGGGAACTATGCTCAAGCATAGTGTGCTGTCACTCCCTTTGGAAACTTCAACCCAGATCATGGGGGGCATCTTGTCTTTTGGAATGTTGGCATCATCATACATTTCCCACCTGGCTGCATGATTCTTTTCCCATCAGCATTGGTCACATACTCCAATCTTTGAGTCAGGCCAGGAGAAACTAGGTACTCCCTGGTTCAGTACTCTGCCAGTGTACTGTTTTAATGGGTATATAATGGAGGCATGACAGATGACACATTCCTCTCTTCTGCCACAGAAGATCAGTGGAGGCAAAGAGCTATAGATAGGCAGAATCAATCAAAGGATGCTCTGAGGAAGTACACCAAGCTGGACGAGTTGTACAGTGGAAATGCTAGCAGGGGAAAATGAGCTCAGTGACTTGGAGGATGATCCTCAACCATTCAAATGGAGGAAGGTAGAGGATTATTCTAGTGAGCTAGATGATATTACAAAATCTGAAGCTGAAGAAGAGGAAGAGATAAACTGAGGCAAAACATAATATATTTGTTTCAAGTATTTCATAGTCCAAATTTGGTTATAAGTAGCCGAGCTTCCAGGATGGTCCTGAATTGGTATCACCTCTTTTTCAACTTGTTCAAGACTTCTCCATGTCCAATTGGGGTAAGTACATAGACTTATCTGGTAAATGGTACCACATGTCTCATAGCTCCTTAACAGCCAACTACATCTATAGGTGGCAGAAAGAGGTCTCATTCTGACACCAATACTGCACATCCTACAGCTGGTGAGCCTATCAACCAGGCTGCTTCAGCTAAGCCAGCAAAGAAGAGCAAGAGCAAAGTCTCAATGCCAGCATCAACAAGAAATGACAATACATCAGCACCTAAGCCAGCAAAGAAGAGCAAGAGAAACAGGCTGTGTTAACTGTTGCTCATGCTGCCCCCATGGCTATGACTACAACTACAACTACAACTATGGCTACAACTACGACCATGACCACAAACACAAACGATACTGAGATAGAAAAACAAGGTTCCAGAAGGCTATTTGTTGATAAAGAGTGCAAGCTGCTCAAAGACACCATCCCTTGGTACAAGCTACATCAATGTGGCTTTGCTGCTGCTCTGGCTCACAAGCTTGTCACCAACTTTCCCTACTTCCATGCCACACATGTCTCCAAAGAACGAGGGGACCCCAATCCCAGATTACGCCTTCTTTCAGACCACATCACAATCCAAGAAGGCCCAAGAGGCATCATCAAATTACAGTCTGGCAAGAAGGATGAACCATTGTCATCTCTTCCATATGTCACCCTTCCAGAGGGTAAACTTCTTCCAAAGGTAATTCCTTGCTCGTGATCAAGTTTATGTGGCTATTTTACTTATTACCCCATAGAAAGTCCAGATGTGGTTTTATAACCACTATGATAATGTCAACAAGGCAACACTGTCTGGTTGGGAGCCTTATTTGAAGACACTTTCTCATAGGTTTAAGAAGCCATCCTGAAGAGTAGTGTTTAAACATTATATGAGCCATAAAGATCATGAGATGCATTGTGAAGACACATTTCAAAAGGCATACATGGAAGAAGTCAATCTTCTGAAGGCAAAGTTTAGAGTCAATGACAGTGTTGTGACAAAGCTTGACAAGATGCCTGCTGTGTTCAACGACAAAGGTGGACTTATTCTGATCAATGAGGACAAGAACGAAGACCCAGAGTGACAGCAAAAGAGGTTGAAGCCCTATATCAGGACCAATTAGAGCAGTGGGAATCTGCAAAGCCTCTACCAGGCATAGACATGTCAGCATCAGTAATCAAGCTGTGAGCATTTTCTTTTCCACTCTGCAACGTGTTCTGACAGTGTTCTTATACAGTTGACAGGAGATTTTTTTGACCTCAGGTCAAAAGCTAATCAATAATATCACTGCACTCACTGGCTTCAAGATCATCCTCTACTATGATGCACCTGATGATGATGGTCTTGCTTCATTTCCAGTGCATGCATAAGTGAATCCTGTTCATCAATCCTTGATGATTAATTAACTGTTTTGAAGTATTCACAGTGGCATTGATCAACAGGGTTTGAGTTGGGGGAAGTATGACCCTGATGCTGTGAAGAAAAGCCTGAAATACTTTAATTTTGTTGAGCATTGTCAAGATAACAGCAAAACATGTGAATTATTTGTCAACCCATTACTTTAACTTTGGTTAACTGACCGCAACGTTAAGCTTCTGGCACACTAGCACCTCATACACCAGTACCCCACACACTGACACCTCATACACTGATGCCTTCTTGCACATTGACATCCTCTCAAATGCTACTGACACACATGTCTGCTTCCAGATGAGCTGTTTCAGATGGTATTGTCAACATGCTAAAAGGTGCAACATCTTTAACAAGATGAGTTGCATTGGATTCCTCAAGCACTTTACTGTCATCTACTCCTGCTCCTCAGTGGAGAATATCCCCACTGCTGTCCAGGCTGATGGGAACACCAGCTTGTAATAGCTGAGTTGTAGCTCTCACTGGCTCTTGGTCCAGATCCACTACCCTGTCTCCATTAAGGTGCATGACTCCAGCTTTGCCTGACATAGGCAATCCTGCCTCTCTGAACATGGGTTTGGATACTGATGCTCCTACAAAGGGTGAAGTGGATTATTTTATGAACAATTCCCCAGTAGACAGCTTATCAACCTCAAGTGCTCTTAAAATTCAGGGACTCCAGGGACCACCTTTCATAGCAATTCCTGGGGAGGCTGAGAAAGCAGCCATTCCATTAGGAGATTCTATGATATTCTAATCTTGTTCAGGTTGTTGATCATTATGATCATCATCATTCTAATCATTATCCTGATTTTGGTTGTTATTTATTAGAGGGATTGATGTGGCTGAAGGGGTGATAAAAGCTCTATCATTATTTCTGGTTTCAGAACATTTCAGAAAATGCAATTTGTCAAATTTAGCATTTGATCTGATAAATATCCTTTGACATGAACTGATAAGCTTTGGATCCTGGCTCCTAAAATTACCAAAAATGAATGAGGGATCGCTCACTATGCATAGAACAGGAATATCAATTGCCTCCATGAATCCAATGACAGGAATCCTTATGCCAGATGCATCAATTCCTGCACAATTACAGAAAACATGTACTATGGATGTAGTATTGCAAGGAGTGATCTGGGGGCTTGGGGAACCTTAAAATCAAATTCAGGATGAAAAATCAGTTAAGAATTGATGCATCTAGCATAAGGATTCCTGTCATTGGATTCATGGAGGCAATTGATATTCCTGTTCTATGCATAGTGAACGGTCCCTCATTCATTTTTGGTGATTTTAGGAGCAATCCCCATGCTCCAGTACAAAAAAACCCCTAAAAATGCGATTTTTCATGTATTTTTTATGTAGCAACATACAGATGTATTCAAAAAATGTCCTCTCATGGTAGGAAAGTGTATTTTGGATGTCTGAATCTGATTCTGAACTCCCCTTGGTGCTGGAATGCTTCCCTGAGGTGCTATTCATGTGCTACTGCCTGTATTATATAACTGTACAATACATTGGATTAAACAAGGTGTTGCACATACAGGAGTGCTTAGGCAATATATATTCATCATCTATACACCCCAAGGTGGGTTATGAACAAGAATTAGCCTATCCCAATCATTCTCTGTGCTATAGTATTACCAATGTCCAAAAAAAGCGAATTTAGCTGTAATAAATCTGGAAAAATAGGCAGCTCTCTAGGATTGTAAACCCATCAAAGGAACATATATATCATCCATCATCCACAATATCTAAGCCCTAGCTACATTAAATCCCATCCTGTAATTTTATTCCCCTAATTTCAGAGATTTTCAGTATTTTTGATATTTAAGCACCATTATCCCACCAATCTATATACTATTTAGTGTCTCCAGGCTTGTATTTAATGTATCCAGGTCCTCAAACTTACCCCATGTCAATATCTGCCCTATAGCCCAAGATCCAATAGGCCATTTTCCTGAATTACCATATTTGGACTGTTTTTTTTTGCATTCCCCTGCTCTCCAATTGCAGGGGCATACTTCTAGGACATATTAGAACACATTCTCTCAAAAATGTGATTTTTATAGTCCCCCAGCATGCCCCAATAGCCCCCCAATGCATTGATTGTGGGTGGACAAAAGTGAGGTAAGGGCACCTTCCATTTTGGGAAGCCAAAAGCGGAGCAGGGAGGCATCAGGAGGCATGCCAGATGATGTCAGGAGGTGTGAGAATATTTTTCCTGTTAAAAAAATTGGGAAGCAAAAAGCAGAGCAGGGAACCATCCCAGATGTGGCCAGCAGTGTGGGAATAATTTTTCTGTAAAAAAGCGCCCTAGAACACTCTGTTAGGGTTATCTAGACCCTGGGAATCTCTCTCCTGCCATTTTTGGAACACCAAAAGCAGCCTGTATGTTTGTCCCAAAGATATTTCCTTTTTTGGAAGAAAAAAGTGCAATAATAATCACTTTTTCTATCTGAATAAACCCCCTGGCTAAACCAGAGACTTACTGGTATCCTTTGTAAAAGCATAGCCAGATGTCTGGATGAACTATCCTGGTCCTTTACAAAAGTCCTACACAGGCGGCTGACTTGATCCTTCAACGATCTACTTGTGACCCTCAAGTCATAAGTGCTCTGTTGTGACTCTTGCATCCTCACCTTGAGGCCTTCACTTCGGAACATCTGCTCATCCTGCTCACTGCCCTTAAAATCCCGCATTCTTCTTTTGATGTTACTGCTGCCAGATTTAGGGTTGATGGCAAGGACATCTCCGTCATTGACAAGTCCTTGGGGAAGATTCTCACAAGTGAGTTATTTATATATCTGATACCCCTACACTACTAACTTCTCTTCCTAGCCTATCAACAGGTGGTTTCCCTTGCGGAGTCTGCCTATCCTCCTGTCAACTTGGCAAAGTGGTTGGAAGCATGGGTTGGTCCTGAGTATGTGATCAAGGTATTTTTTTTCTTTCCTCTTTAGACCCCCATATGACTTATATAGTGTTATATAGGACAAGACCACTTCCAAGAAAGCTCCTGGTTCCCCTATGGCTCAAGACTCGAAGTCCAAGGGACCATCAGGATCCCCTCTTAAAGCTGTACATTTCTCTTTCCCTGTCATATAAAGTTCTAACTTTTCTTTATTTTTCTCTAGTCGGGTTCCACAGTCAAAACCACTTCTCCTCGTTTAGTTTTGGATATCCCTCCTTCCACTAGCAACATCAAGGACTCCAAAGTCAAGAAGAAGGTTGCCAGGTCCAAGAGTCCTATGGTCATTGAGAAGGTTGGTGGCAGCTCCTTGGGAGACACTATCGTGGACAAGTCTCCTCATGAGCAGTCTGCCTTGTTGGACTCAGAGTAGTGGCCTCTTGGCCCTTTATGTTTTTATATTTTCACAGGCTGATATTCTGTGTGCACCCCTTAGTGGGCAAAATAATGTATCCTGTATCATCTCATGCTCCCTTAGTACACACATTCAAGTACTAAGGTCAAAGCAATATTCTTGTAGTTGTGTCTCTATGACACAAACAAATAAATAATTACTTCTTGGTAAGACTCTAGTGTAAACTAGTAAGCTCGAGTGACTTTTAACAATTTTAGATTTGAGATCAATAGTCTGAGGGACTTAGTTTAAGAGCTAATATGTCTAGATAGGTTACCACTCAGGCATCTATCTAGCTCATATGAGGGCTCATATGATCTTCAATCTTCACGCTCGTATCATATATTCATGATTTCAGACTACTAGGACTATTCTAGGTGCACTCAAGTGCGCTAGTAAGGTATCCTCTCAGTCCTAGTTCTTTTGTAAAGTCTTCATATGCATCCCCTTAGCTCAGCTCGGGGACGGACTTCAAGAAGCAGTACGAGAAAGGGCTTGTATACCTCTGCTGGAAATCGAACCCAGGTCTCCACCTGAATGCTTCATGACAGGAGGAGGAAGTGTCAGTGGTGCTCTATCTTTTGAGCTACAGAGGCAGTAACTGTTACAATTTACTTGTTCAGTTGTTCGAAATGTCTTTTCAAGATATGACTTATCAATAACTGCTATAGTATCAGAAGGCTGGACTGCTTTCCGTTTATTTCTGTCTTTAATGAAAGTAGCCCTAACTGATGGTGGAATCTTTTGAATATGTGAATCAAGAACTTCCTTTCATTTTGACATTAATACAGTTTTCCAGTGGTCTCGAGTTAATGTTGGTATTGGAGGTATGCTTACATCCATTCTGTCAGATGTAAGTGTTGTTGAAGGCAATGCCCACTGACAACTTTCTAGTACATCTTTAATTTGATGCTTTAATGCTAAGTGTTGTTTATACTGTGGAGTATAGTCATTAATCTTGTAGCTATCAACTTTATGCATCTCATCTTTTCTTAATGGAGCAGAATCAACAGTATCATATAAAGTAGTAAGGTCATATAAGATAGCACCATCATCATCATCACTGAGATCATCTAAGATAGGATCCCAGCTGCTATGTATAGCATCATTTTTAGCCATCATAGCATGATAATCATCACGAGCATCTAAATATTCATACCGTATCATAAAATTATTCATTAATTCCTCCTGTCTAGCTGTAAAGCAGTGACTAGAAAATGCTTCAGACCATGATTCATTAGGATCTTTAAGATCTAATTCTGACCTCCAGGGCTTGAATAATGTAAGCATAACACAACAGTAGTAGTCATAGTTACCTTGGTCTCTTTTAGGTAGATTGGCTCCAAGAAAGTTAACTACTAGTTTATCACTATCTTTCTGAATTTGTACAAGATGAGTATTAGCCAGTTCATGACCTGACTGAAATCTGTAGCAACCAACAGGTAATAACTCTACTGCAGCTGAACCAGATTCATACTCAGGTTCACTATTAGGTGAGTCTGACTCTCCATTAGATTCTAATACATGAACCCTTTTGGAAAGACGTTGGGCTTTCTTAGACGTGATCTGATGTGAAATTCGAATCCAATCATATAAAGATACATGTCTAGATTCATTAGGCCTATATTCGTAATCCATAACAGGTGAAAGGCCAATGATACGATTACCACATTTTAACAAAGCTACATTCTCTTTAACAGCAAGTGATTTATCTTGACAGCAGTCATTCTGAATCTTGGCAACATATTGTTGCCAATAGAAGGAAATGAAGTGATGGTCAGTATAGTGATCTGGAAACCCTAAGAGATAACTACATATAAGTGGAGCTCCAAACTCCATCTTAGTACTCAGCAAATTAACAACTTTTGTTAGGAGTTTTCTAGCTTTTTCTTGACTGGTATCTGATCCTGTAATGATCTCACTGTTTTTGGTAAATACAGTAAGGATTGCATCAAATACAACATGTGTCTTTAATGATGCTTTTGTAATATAGTCTGTAACATATAAAACAACAGATTTAACTGCAGTACCAGATCCTACTACAGATAAAATAAGACAGAGGATAGCAAAATGTATTAAACCAAGCTTCATCTTTGCACATAGTAACTGCACCTGTATTTTTATCTATAAAGGTAAATGGATAGAGTGGTCTTGGAAAGCAAGCACGACACTTGCCCCACTTGTTGTCTTTACATCCTTTATAAAGATGCATTGGCTTTAGTGTTCCATCTTTGTTAACATTTCTATCACATTTATGCCTGTTGTGCTTATTATCTGCAGGTGAGATAGTGATATACCATAAAGGCGCACCTTTATGAGCTATCAATGACCATACTTCATTTCTCATAAATTTCTTAGTTGTAGTAGAGCCTAAGACTTTACCTGCTATATGATCTAAATCTGAAAGTGCCATAAAACATGCCTTTTCACCATTGGCCATTCAATTAGCTAAATTCTGAAGAACATTTTGGTCAAGTTTTAACAGTCTATCAGCTACTGTTCCAAAAGAGTTTTTGTCTGCTAAAAGCCAACCTGCTTGTGTGGCAGCTTTCACCTGTTCATGACTAAATGCAACAATAGGAAAGTTTTCATCAGTCTGGAATCACTTATCATAATACATTAATAGATGTTTTTTGTGCAGAGATTCACTCAAATTAGACATGCCAAGCCCACCTAATCCATAGGGAAAGAGCCAAGGAAACATTTTTGGATACAATGAAGGATTCTTCCATATACTCTCACCATGATCCTTGCGACCTATACCTAATACTTTTCCACTATTGGCAAAATATGCAGTAGCCAATCCTACTATCTCGTCCTTTGTATGTTCAGCAAGCTGGGGGCCTGTTAAACCATGAACAGTAAACATGCATTGCCCATCAGTAGTACCATCTTCATTATCATTATCAAAAAGGGCTTCAGATTCTATAGTTTTATTACTTTCAGCTTCCTTCCACATAACTGCACATGGAGGTGTATCCTCACTATATTAATGAAGGTTTTCTTCTGAGAGTCTAACATCAGCATAGTCACAATGGTTAAGAATCAGCCAGGTCAGAGCTTCTTTAACAGCATTACAACGCACAAGAAGAAGTGTTCTCTGAAAGTCCTCAACAGTAGGTTGTGCAGGACCTGTAAACAACACAGCAAGTATCTCATCAATATCATCTTTGGGCAGAGGCAACACCTCATACATTCTGGGTATTGGAGCTTCAAATGCCATAGCATTAGCTTTCATTTTCTTGCCACCAGTAGCTATTCAAACAAAGCAAGCAGTATGACGTACTCGTGATACCAGCAACTTTTCAATATAAGACAAATTCTTCAGCTGCGGTGGTACATCACCTAGCCACAATTTATTTGCCAGTGAAAGCTTGGGGATGTTACCCTTTGTCACAGAAGCTCTATATGTATCACATATGTAACTACAATCCCTGGCATATACTGGACCAGTAAGCTCAGCAATAGGTTCACTGGAGTGATGACGCTCTTTCCTTGTCACACCAGGTACCTCAAGAATTTTAAGTCTGTTTTGAACTTTGCGAAGAAGAGATAATTTTGAGATACTGACAAGCTCACCACATACTCCACATCCCGCTTCAAGTATGTGGGTAGAATTAAGCTTCTCACATGCACTCTGTAAGATAGCATTAGTGGTTTCATTATCCAGAGGTGCAGGTGGGAATGGGGTCACTTTAGTCTGAAAACCAGTTTCAATTTTTCCACATACTCGTAGATCTTTCAATGTGTTTTTGTGTTTATGAGCAGCAGGCACAACTTTTAAAACAGCTACAGCTCTTGGGCACAAGTCACATGAATGTTTGCTGAGAAGGACTTCAGTTTCCTTGCTACTGAAAGCAGTGTCATTAGATCCAAAATGTAATTTGGCAGCTTCACGCTGCCAGGTGATATTCATGTACTGTATAAGGTCTTTCACAGGAATTGAAACTGCTAACCGACCACTCATGTCGCACTGCGTGAGATCTTCAGCCAATACATATGCAACAAACTGGAATTTATCTTTGTTTTCCAACTTACAGGCATCTTGCTCAGGCAAGTACTGTTTAACTAAATTCCAAGGGATCAATCTAGGCCTACCGCCTCCAATATCATGGTATTTTGCTGGGAAGTTATTTGTTATGTTAACAACACTACAATTGACAGACATACACTCATCAGTGTTCTTCGCCGATATAGCTGTAAATAACAAAAAGCTAGCTACACCTTTAGTTTAGTGACACCAACCATTAGTAAGCTCCATAAAAGTCCCTTTAAATAAGCCTTCACTAGATAAAGGCTTGTAAAGCCTATTAAATAACATGTTATGTCCAAGCGGAATAATTCTAGTGGTGAATACAGGAGGACAATACAATCGACCATATAATGCATGAAAATCATGTCCATGCATATGAAACTGATTTAAAACAAGAGCAAGACATTTGCATCATTGCTCAAACACAACTAGCAGCGATACAAGCCAGCAAACGATAGTCATAGTGCATACTACATGAATCCATAGAAACTCAATTTGTATAAAATCCACGATCGGATGAGAATACTGGAAGCAAAGCATAGAAGATGATGGATTATTCCGCTCCAGATCCGATGATACGCTGATTTTTATAACACTTTAATTTCAAACGCATTATGCACATTTCTTTATTGTTATGCTATAAAAAGGGTTCTGAAGGACTAGTATGAGCCCTGAATAGCTAGTCATTGTCACTGGTACACGGGACTATGTCTTGCTAGCAGAGAACAGTTATACGGTACACCTCACATTGGGTATCTGGCTGCTGCTATGCATATACTAGGGGTCTGCAATTCACAGACACCTACCTGAAACCTGTAGGGGCTAATATAAGGTGGAACTTACCTTGTATAAGGTCACCGTGCTACTAGTTGGCATACTCAAGGGACATTTACGCTTTTATTACTTCTTCGTGACCTACTATAAGATAGAGAGGGCTTTGGGGGATCACCACGGCTTGATGATCAAGACGGCTTGATCGGAAATGACCGACGGCCCGGGGGCAGACCTATCAGACTTGATATTCCGAAGTGTTCCTTTGGATCGGACACGGAGGCAAAGCTGTTAAAACGGTGGCAACGCCTGAAACGCTTAGCATGGAAGCAGATACAGTGGATATACCACTTATAGAAGGGTCCCATATGACTATGGAGACTTATAAAAGATGTGCCAGGTCTAGATAACAGATGACTGAGCATCATTGGCGTGCGGACTGGTCGGAAACAACTATCATTGGTGGAAAAGCGCCTTGGCGCATAGAAAAGAAAATTTTAAACAGGCTAAACGCCAACCCGCAGGCACAGGATTCAACTCCTGAGTCTAAACATAGAAATTCCTATTTACTGGTCACGCTTACACGACTTATATGGACGTTGTGACACTCTTATTTCCCTCATATGTATATTTCTCCTCGTATCATCTCTGTTCCATCTCTGTTCCTCGTCGTTCCGTCTATTTTCCGACTTATATTACCTAAAATTCTCGTTTTCACTTCTTGGACAGTATATAAGCTACCCATCATGTAGGAGAGCGGCAGAAGAAGAAGGGAGACGCACTGCCCGCCCATATCTATAGATTGTATGTGGCTATCAAACGAATAGACCTCTGATTCAGTTGATCTATTGTTGATCTGTGTATTCAACTTCTACTTCATCAGGACGAGCCCTAGATTTAAAGTCTAGTTGAGACCTGTATTGCAGACAAGAGCTTGAGTCGAGTTTGATAGAGACCAAGTGTATTGGCTTGTAATCTGTTGCATTTGGCATTGGTTGCATTGCATCTTTTATTAGAGATTGAACCTCGTACTAGATCGTCAGTTAAAGACCTTCTAGAAGCTTTTGACTATTTGTGTTGAGAGCTTTGTGACGTAGAGAGGCCCAGATCGACCATTGGAGAGTCAGTTGGATTCCCGCTTGCACACATGTCGTTGATTCAGTTCTAGTAAGGACAATCCACTCAAGGCAGTATTAGGTCACACCCAAGAAAGCTAGTATTAGCCCTTGGCGTTGTTCATATAGCTTGTATAAGCCCAAACCCACACGTTCATACCCTATTAAAAGGTGTATTATAACCTGCTCTAGTCTACTAGAAGCGTATTATCACTTGAACTATTAGTTTTGTGTGCGATTCTAAGCACGGCAACTCTGATCACGTCGAACCACACTTGCACACACTGTCCACAGTAGTGCTAGACCTACTATTAGCATCTATTACCTGGTTACTTTTGTACCAGGTTTAGTGGTCATTATCTGGAGCCCACCGCGAGGGGTGGTTCTAGAATTGTTATAAGACGATCGTTCAAGGAAGTGATATACTTCTACAAGCTTTAGCTTTACTGTTACACCACATCTATACCTTATATAAGTGAACCTTGACAAGGTTTACTACTCTGATTTATTGGATAGAAGTTAGACAAGCTACTTTTATCTACTCCACGTTTAGTCATCAAGATTAGGCGAGGTCAAAAGCGTAAAGCAGAAGAACAGTCTACACCTGAAGTACCTGGATCATTTCCATCAGGGACTTCTAGCTCATCTGCACATACACGCACTGGTTCGAGACCTCTTACTCGTAACCAAGCTAGATTAACTGGTAGTACTACTATCAGTACAGATTGTTTTACTAGGAGCGGTGTACCCATCCTAGATCCTTTATTGTCTACGTTGGGTTTTTCCTTCAGTAGAGCTCCTAGGTTCAGAGATCCTTCACCTGAAGAGTTTGACATTGGATTTAACAATCCAAAAGAGGCTCGAGAGCTTAGTGTACCTATGAATTCTCCTGTTTCCCCGGATTCATCCGTTGATTTAGACAATATCTTATTTGGTGGAAGTTTACCTGAATGATGAAGTACCTACCCCTAATAAAAGTCGAAATCCATCTTATAATAGTGATTCTGATGAAGAGTCACCCCCAACAAAACCAAAGTCCACAGATAAAACTGTACGATTTGATGAACCTGTTAATAAAACACACCCATTTGATGATGTAGTTCCAATTGAACGTCCACCTCTTCCTAGAGAACAAGCAGTGGAAAGGGGGACATCACATCTCAAAGACAATAGCACAGCACAACCAAAACCAGACGTTAAGCGTGGTACAGTCATAAAACCCAAGGAATCGAAGGGTAATACTGGCGAACTAAAGTCAGTTAGCCTGGAAGAGTCGCTATTGGGAAGATACCTAGAAACTGGTGCGCATATACCTCTTGGAGAGCTATTACAAGTGGCTCCTGCAGTTAGGCGACTGTTGGCAAGGAAGTGTAGGTTCAGAAACGTACAGAAGAAGACTATTACAAGCTTCTATTCTGAAATACCCCCATCACAAGTGTTCACTTGGTCAACAGAAATCCTGGAAGACCTTAATGCCAGTGATTACATAGTGAACGCAGCAGAACTAAGTTCCCCTGAAGACACCTTTGAAACATTCTTTGATGTACTAGACAAGGAAACAGATGGGATGCCGATTGGTACAATAGTCCATCGGGATATCATTGATTCATATATCAATGAGGTGGATTCAGAAGGGAAGTGTATCATATTAGTTGCTGCACTGTCTGAAGCCTTATGATGTGTATTCCCAAAGTTAAATGGTCATCCAGACCTTATAGAAGGGATACTTGACATGGGGTCCATGATCCTGTGCATTGACAAGAAGGAAGCGATTGGAAGAGGCATAGAATGGGATCCATCCACTGTAATTCATATGCAAAGTGCTAATGGCAATCTTAATCAAACTCTTGGATTGGCCAGAAATGTACTTATGGAACTGGGAGACTTACAGTTCTGTGCACAATTGCATGTGATAGAGAAAGCACCATATCAACTTCTAATAGGACGTCCGTTTGAGTTGTTAACATGTATGGTTATGGAAGCACACAGAGATGGTCATGTAGACATCACTCTTACATGTCCTAATACCGGCCATAAGATTCAGATGGGAACATATCCTAGAGGAATGGGGATACAAGTGGAAAGGGAGGACAAAGCATCACTTGTACTTAGTGAGCGTCCTGCACCTGAAAAGGACTCAGAACCTTCTAAAAGCTCTCCGGACACTGCGAATTTTCAGGAGACCTCAATGAACTGTTAGACGATCAGGGAGAGGTTGCCTTGGAGATTTCGGCAGATGACAGAGGTAATATAAGGGTGGAATCATATGTTGTGGCAGAAAATATAAAATTTAATAACATGGAATTGTCCAATCTGTTCACTCAGGCGGCTTCGAAGACACCTGAAGTTAGAACCCAAATAGAATCTCAATTAGAATCCTTCTTGCAAGCTTATATTAGGGAAGCAAGTGGACGGGATTTCAAGTTAGTGGTTGATCAAGTCAATCTAGTACTAGAGCAACAGGCTGTGTACGCTGGCGAAAGCACCTGTTGTGAATACTTGTATGAAATGAATGATCAAGTACCAAGAGTGATGTTGTTTGATGCGAGACAACCAAGGGATGAAGCTATAGACGATATACACGACGTCTTTGGCAAATATAAGCCCGTAGCAAAGAAGGTTAGACCTGTAAAAGCCACTTTGCCACAAGAGTTTCATGTCAAGCGCCACATTATGGGAGATCCACTAGCAGGAATGCCTATATTACCCACAAACCCACCAGAGTTTACACCTGGAGAGCGTTACACGCAAGAAAGGAAGGAGATAATTGATAAAAATCACGCCAAAGAGAAATGGTGGCCAGGAGAGATGAAACTTATACATGCTTTTATGAAGTTACAGGAGAAAGCATTTGCTTGGGAAGCATCAGAAGGAGGTAACTTTAGAACCGACTTTTTCCCACCGGTGAAATTCCCTGTACTACCTCATGTACCATGGGTAGAGAGAGATATTCCAATCCCACCTGGTATACGAGAGGAAGTCTGTCGTATCATCAAAGATAAAATTGATGCAGGAGTATATGAACCATCCAGTTCATCGTACAGATCCAAATGGTTCACTGTAATAAAGAAAGACGGAAAAAGTCTGCGCATAGTGCATAGTTTGGAACCATTAAATAAAGTTACTATCCAGTATTCTGGGGTACCACCAGCAACAGCTGAAGTGGCCAGTCAATTTGCTGGAAGGGCTTGTATTGGTCTCCTTGACATTTGGGTTGGCTATGATGAGCAGTATATTGATGAGGAATCAAGAGATTTGACAACGTTTCAAACGCCTTTCAGACTACATAGGCTAGTAAAACTACCTATGGGCTGGACAAACTCTGTACCTATCTTTCACGATGATGTATGCTATATTTTCTGAGACGAGATACCTCATATAACCTCACCTTACGTTGATGATGTGTCTGTACGGGGACCAGAGAGCCAATATAAGCTACCTGATGGAAAGTTTGAAACTATCCCAGAAAATCCAGGTATCAGACAGTTCTTTTGGGAACACCTGAACAATGTAAATTGTCTGTGTCAGCGTTTAAAGTATGTGGGAGGTACTTTCTTGGGTCCAAAAGCATTTATTGCGCTATTAGAAGGTGTTGTATTAGGTTTCCAAGTGGGGCCTTATGGACATCAAGCGAATGAAAAGTTTGCAAAAGTTGTATTAGACTGGGACCCAGAATTGTTTGAGGATAAGACCGATGTGAAGTCATTACTTGGTACAGCTGTGCAAATGCGCATATATATCAAGGACTACGCAAAGATAACTCGTCCATTAAACAAGGTGTCAGGAGCAAATGCTACTTTTAGGATGGGAGATGAAGAAAAACAAGCTGTTAGGGACTTACAGGAGGCTATTAGAACTGCTCTGTGTCTCAGAACAATTGACTACAAGAAGACTCTATATCTTGCAGTAGATACTTTGTGGCAAGCAGTCGGCTTTTACTTGTATCAGCTCGAAGATGATAACCCCAAGAGGAAACATTTTAACCTTTTTGGATCTATCGGACTGAATGAGCGTGAAGCACGATTCTCCCAGCCAAAGAGAGAGCTTTATGGCTTGAAAATGGCATTAGAAGCTACCTATTATTACACCTATGGTTGTCAAGACATGATTGTCGAAACAGATGCTAGCTATATCAAAGGGATGCTAGATAACCCTAGCACAGGCCCTAATGCCACTATTAATAGGTGGATAGAAGCGATACGCAAGTTTCACTTTGAGCTAGTACATGTTAAAGGTGCTATGCATGGTCCAGATGGATTATCCAGACCTCCGCCAGGTGGTGCAACTACAGAACGACCCCCTGTTGATGAGGATGACTATGCAGACGAAGATAATGGCGAACCAATTAAGTTCTGAATGGGTGATGGGGAAATAGAAAAGCCCTACCCGTTTGAAGACTTTAGAAACGGCATTGATAGCCGTGGGGGCTATTTCTTGGGTCGTGCGCTAAGTGTATGAGATTTCAAGGAAGAACTTGATCAAGTAAAGCGGTAATACCACTTAGTTTTGGTGAAATCACCTAATACTATGACTGCTCTCAGTGTACAAAAGCACTCTACTGTGGTGTAGTTGTGCAAGTGTGGTTCGGCGTGATCAGAGTTGCCGCGCTTAGAGATATCTACTCAAGCTTGGTCTCAAGAGGGGTAAAATCACTTCTATTCGTCAAAGTTCTAGGAAAGTACACCTGTATAGATGCGTAGTAGGGTCGTCCTTGCTTCTATAAGCTAGGAAATAAGGCGCCAAGGGCTATATGAAGCTGGTCTTGGTTCAATCTAAACTGCCTCAAGTGATCTGACTCTCTCTAAGGTAAAACTACAGCACAACTGCTGGAAAACAGCCACCAAAACTGTCTTCTATAAAGCACACAAGCAAGGAAGCTCAGCCACCAAAACCGAGGCCTTCTCTACGATGCTAAAGTGTAACCCAACCGGTTAAAACACTTCCAGAACGCCGCCAAGACGAACTAGTATAAAGTTTTACTAATAGGAGAAGTGTAGAGCAATACACAAAGCCAACAACTTGGTCTTTATCGCGACCTCTCAAGTTCTTGTCTGCAGTAAGATCTCAACTAGTCTTTGCAATAAGGCTAGGGCCTGACTTGGGTAGAGTTCTGATTGGACAATAGCAATCTATTCGTATGATAACCACATACAACGCGTAATGTGCAAGTGGGGGGCAGAATCCTCTGCAGTCCCCGTACATTTGGTGTCCTTTTTATACTGTCCAAGGTGAATAAACTGAATAATAGGTAATCTGAGTCAGAATAACTGCGGAACGAGACGGAAAAGAGATGAAACAGAGTCGGGAGAGAGATACAACAAGAAAATATACATATCAGGGAAATCTATAGGTCACAACATCCATATATGGCGCAAATAGCGTGACGAGCGAGTGGTAACACTCTGTTTTAAGGTACAGGAGTTGAATCCTGGCCGACGGGTAGGTGTTTAGCCTTTATAAATTTTTCTTTTCCATGCGCCAAGCGCTTTTCCACCAATCAGAGGCCTGGCAGGGTCCTCCCGAGCTCCTCATCGCTCAAACACTGTTCCTCCACATAACGCCGCCTCTAAATTTTCTTATCCACTCCATGTGGACGTGTTCCAATAAGGTATATCAGAGGGAATCCGCTTCCACCACTGTAACAACGGTTTGAACAGCTTTGCCTCTGCTCCGATCAATAGGTTCAACTTCGGCCGACAGGTCTCTAGACCCTTGCCGTTTCCGGCATTGGTGATTTCTGATCAGTTTCCCCCTCTGCCATCAGTCCCGAGTGATGCCCGAGCCAGTATAACTCTCTGGGGTGTACGAAGGGGTAAATTAACTTGTAAGAATCCCTTTGGTGCATCTGGTAGGTGATCTAGGTGTAGTCTGTAGTGAATTCACTTAAGGACCTTCTCCCTACAGTTTTCAGGAGGTGATTGTTCTTCGACAACCACTGGTAGAAGTAAAAGTGGTGGCCAGATACCCATGTGGGGCGTACCATGTACCAGGATCCACTAATATAACCACCTAAAACACCTTCCGTCCAATGACTAGCTATTCAGGGCTCATACTAGTCCTTCTATAACCATTATGTGTTTATGCAATAATGATAACGTGCAAAACTAGCGTATTTGCATTCGAAAAAGAAGTGATTAAAGTCAGGCATATCAGCGGGAGGCTAGTATTGAAGCTCTAGAAGTGGAATTAGCACTTATACAAGCTGGTTTGACACCTATTACAAGCTTTGTGCAGTATGAGGTATTTCCGCCCGAGTGTGATGATCAATGGCAGGAAGCACATCCATATGTTGAGTCTCATCGAACAGCGTTTGGAAAGAAACTTGATGATGCTTTGGAAGATATTATCAAATACATTTCGGATGAAGAATGGCGGCGGAAGGCTAATATGAGGAAGGAATATCGTAAATTCCTGGAAACACAGTCAAGACATTTCTTTGTGGATGGGGAAGGACGATTGTATCGATGCAATACGGAAATAGAAGGCCAACACAAGCTAGTAGTATTCAAGGAGAAGAGGATGTGGATGCTGTCTGCAGCTCATGATTATCTTGGGCACAAGGGCATGTATGCTACTGAACAACTCTTGAAGAAGCGGTTTTGGTGGCCTGATATGGAAAATGATGTCAATTGGTTTGTGAGGTCTTGTAAAACGTGTCAGGAACGACAATTAAGGCTAATAAAAGCCCCTCTGACGCGCATACATACACCCTCACTATTCCAAAAGATACACATAGACGTGATTAAGCTTTCACCAGCTAGTAATGGCTGTAAAAATGTTATCCATGGACGCTGTGCATTGGTGAACTGGTCTGAGGCCAGAGCCCTAAAGAATGAAAGAGCCAGCTCTATAGCTGAATGGTTCTTTGAAGACATTATCTGTCATTGGGCCTCCGGAGGAAGTAGTTTGTGACAATGTGCCACAGATGGAAGCAGTGATGCAATGGTTGTATGATAAATACGGCATCAGGAATATCAAGATCTCACCTTATAATTCACAAGCCAATGGCAAGATTGAAAGACCACATTTTGATGTGCGCCAAGCTTTGGTTAAAGCAACTGGTGGGGACTTGCGTAAATGGTATTGGTTCTTAAAGCCAGTACTCTGGGCCAATCGTGCTACTATTAGAAGGGGTTTGGGTTGTTCCCCATACTTCTTAGTCACTGGAGCAGAACCTATACTGCCGCTAGACATTGTGGAGTCTACTTGGTTGATACACGCTCCTGATAGGGTTTTAACACATGAGGAATTAGTGGGATATAGAGCCCAAGCTTTGGCTAAACACCGCACTCATGTACAGGCTACTATTGGTCGTGTGGATAAGATCAAGAACTTTAGATGTTCTAAACATGTTTCCAGTAGCTGTAATGTATTCCAATTACTCTCTAGCATTATATGCTAAACTGGATGTCTTTTGGTAACTATTAAGCATGTTAACTTATTATATAGATATTTCAAGTTACAGTGGTTGGATTTTCTTAATCCTTGATTTATTTCCATTATATTCAAGTGTTCTAAATTCAATTTTAATAGTCTCTAAATCATTAGATCACTTTCCAAAGTTCTATGGTTAGTATCATGTACTTAGTATGACTATGTAAATTACATGAAACTAAACAAGACATCACAGTTGTATAATTACTGAGACATGTTTATATTTACTTTCCATTGTATTCTCAATAAATTCTATTATAATCTGTTTCTGTTCCAATAAAGCTCTAAAGTTGAAATTGGTCATGACCAGGCTGTGAATCTCACTTGGTCATAACCAACTGGTTACAACCAAATTATAATCAAGAGATAAATCTAATTATTGCCAATGTATAAAAAGCAATATCTATTCTTTTTAGATTAATATAGTGATTTATTTGAGATTTTACATAATTAAGATCAGAATTTGACTGTTAGATCTCTAATACTATAGTATTTGAAGTTGCAACTATGCTTGATTGTATGCAGCAATATTATAAAAAAAGGTTATCTATTTGTCTGGTAATCACCAAAGGCATGTCACAGATATTCTCTGGTAATGACCAATTTTGGTGACCAAGGGTATAAATGACCCCTTAGAGGCCAAACTACTACACTCAAGAGTTTACCCTAATAAGGGGTATTTGGTGGTTGCCTAAAGTGGGGTAGTGCATCTGAACAAAACTTGTCCACTGCTACCAACTCTCAGTTGTGGGCCGCTCAGTTTGTTTGTTTGGTCAGGTATGTACAAACGGCTCTTCGGTTTGGATTTAGCATTGAGGATAGTGAATACGATCTCTTTACCATCCATTGGATGTGTACTACCGTTACGGACCTCCTTAATGTTGAAGTGCGGTCGGGACCTGCTCTCACCGCACTTGTGGATTTGTGTATGTTGTTTCTTATTTCACTTAGTACGACAAACTGATCACATACCTTCTCTAGTGGTGGCCACACTCGATTTGTAGGAACGAAAGCTGGTAGCCATGTAGCGAAATCAGTAGACAGCTTTGTAGTATATGACCCAGTACTTGAACAAACTTTTGGTGCAATCACTGTTACCCTCTGTTGCCTACCATTATGACATCTGTGATAAATTGACAGTGGAACGTGCCTGAAACCGAGTCCTGGAACGTGGCGAGTGCTGTGTTGAAGCTGTGTGACAGCCTGCCTTTTCACCTCCATCATCTTGTGTTCTGCGAGCTTTGGGCATCGAGAACAACACTGCTTGTCTTATGCAACACACAATATCCCTGATTCACTACAATATACAGTGTATCGAGCTGTTTGCATGTCAGAGCACCAGTCAACATAACTGATCAGCAGACTATGCGTTGCATTGGAACTATGCCTCTTACTCTTTGTTGTGGTGGATCCGCAAAGCCGCTGAAAGGTAAGCCACTTCTTTGCCACCTTCTTGTATTCAAAACTTATCTGGGTATCCACCTCACGCTCCTTCAAGCTCATGCCATGCACCTTTATGGCTGGTTATCTAGCGTCATTGTAGTTTTATCAGATGCTCTAAATACAGCTAAGTTTCTTGATGCATTTCCCTCACCCCTGCTCCTCACTTTTGTCCTAGTTGTCATATATGTTGATGGACATAGCCATCTTCATTCGAAGGATGCAAGTGATATCAACTGTCCATAGCTGAATACTAACTAACACCTTTCAAACAGCTCCCTTCACGCTCCTGAGGTCTTTTACGAACAGGAATCAATGGAAATGCTTTACCACAAGCTTCATAATAAACGTAACCTCAAAACTGCCATACTAGCCATGTGTCACTTCAAATATTGACACTTGCTGTCCTCTTATTTCCATCCGACTATCTTCACTTCGTTTAGAACAATGCAGAATTACACCAAAGCTATCATTGTGGGGAAAAGCACCATTTGGGTTCTCTCTGGATTGCATACGAATGACACATTGGAGATATCCATCACGAAGGAATATGCAGCATGTACAGCATCGTATTTTCTTGCAATAGACATGGAATATGTCCCGATCGAGGGTCGAAACCCAATATCTTCGCCTTCTAGAATGCTTCTTCAAGATCTGAAGCACCGACATAGAGGTCCTTTTAATCTTCACACACCTGTCGTTGATGATTCGTTCGTGTTCACCATGCTCACCTTCAAGGCCCAGTCCAATGCTCAAGTGCAGCTTATCATCACTGACAATGACCCCTTGCAGTTTGTCTTTCAGATGCGCTTTAGTGAGTCTTTCGGATATACTGAAAGTGCCATAAGTTAACAAAGACTCCCATAGCCCACGATATGGCTTTCGTGTCCGCACACCACACAGTCATGTTGTTTCTAAAGTCTACCTTCGTCAACCAGGTTGCATTGGATTTTTCAGCCACTGCAACACACCCTACCACTATGCAGATCCCCTCTTTCAAAAACAAAACCTTCATCATCAATCCCAACATCACCGCCGCTGATGTTCTGAACCACGCCAATGATATTTCCAGATATCCGTGACATGTTGGAGATACCAGAAGTTAGACAACAGCTCTACCTTCTCTTGCATCCACAGAACTTGATGCTGGAGTTATAGATGACGATTTTCCGACAATGGGATCCTTTCAGTTAACATTTTCTGCCCACCGACCTCCTTCCCTCGTATCCTGTCCTACTCCAGTGAATGTGACTACGAATATGTCCTTCTCGGACAATCCACCTATGCAGGACATTGTGTTTTTAGCTCCACCCATGCGAGATCTTGTCTCAACCGCAATATCAAGGCTTCATATACACGCTTATGCAAGAAATCACCCTTCTCAATCTACAATAACACAGCATACATTTTTGGAGATTGTGGAACATGCTTTGTTTATTCTTGAAGACGAAGAAGCCCCGTTCTCAGTCCTGCTGGTGCAGCTTCAGAGCTGCTTTCAGCTTCCAGCTCGTTTATTTCCACTGGCTGCTCAGCCGTCAGCCTCAGTGGCCACCACCTTATTCAAGCTGTTTTTCCAGATACCTACTCTGTGGACTGGAGATGCCAAGGTAGACCACATGCAACCCTCGTTGTATATTAGCTGATAACTGCCTTACTAGGTAACCATCACTTTCAGGCAAATCTTCTGTGCACAGGTACCGACAATTCAAACTCGAGTGGTGTTCAGCTTTCAAAACAACACCGACACACTCATGTTTATACAACTGCCTAACTCAAGTGACTTGGAGTCCATGAACGTAGTAATAGACCCCTGTGAGTGCCTTGCCTATACTGGAAACAGACGCCTCATTCTGATATTATCAGTCCCTATTCATCAAGCATCTGTTAGCAGTTTTCAATGATGATCAAGTTGTTACCGTATCCCAATTGTGTCCTCGTCTATGTGGCGCTGACAGAAATGTATCTATCTTCCATTCTTTTCTCGGGCTCCGATTGTCTGCAAGATGTTCAGTTTGCTTTCTCTTCTCTCGTGTTCTGTTTCGAAACACATCACTTGCTTTTCTTGCGTATGCCTATGCTTCTTGATCCACGCAGCGCGGTAATCTGACATTGGTTGTCTTTACTTTTGTTTGGCTAAGTACTGGTAGACATCAACTTCTTGGTTTCGTTTAAGGACACCTCTAATCCTTTAGCCCTTTCCCTGCCTCCTGATCTCCCCGACTTGGTTAAGCTTAAGGATAGCCTTAGTTCCACAGACTTTTCCATGCCTCCCAATTTCTCGATGTTCGAAAGGATTTTCTACTATAGTGCCTTCTGAAAGTGCATTTCATTCTATTCTGTTTGGCTTGTGGTATCAAACTGTTATGACATTACTGTCTTAGACAGACACTGCTCAGTGTATAAAGCTGCAAGTATTCGTGGTGTACCTTCAGATCATCCTGCATATTCTTCAAACCACTCCTGCTATCTTCATATGGCTTCTGTTGACTCTCTCTTGCCCGTCCTTCGAGGATTGTTCAATGAAACGTGGTCAGGTAATGTTATTTGTACCTGGCTCATCCTCTACGACCAACGCTCATCTCTCCTTCAGATAACGAATCTTCCACACTCGATCTCCTTAACAACCCTCAGAACGATGTGCTTGACAAGGTGATTGGAACGATTGTCATCAAATGTGAGTACACCTTGTATGCTGCCGAGGATTCCCACTTACTGTTCCATAGCATATTTCGCGTCCTTCCTGGAGAAGGACTACCAGCTTTCAGTGGGAAACCCAGTGATATGCTGATTTTTATAACACTTTAATTTCAAACGCATTATGCACATTTCTTTATTGTTATGCTATAAAAAGGGTTCTGAAGGACTAGTATGAGCCCTGAATAGCTAGTCATTGTCACTGGTACACGGGACTATGTCTTGCTAGCAGAGAACAGTTATACGGTACACCTCACATTGGGTATCTGGCTGCTGCTATGCATATACTAGGGGTCTGCAATTTACAGACACCTACCCGAAACCTGTAGGGGCTAATATAAGGTGGAACTTACCTTGTATAAGGTCACCGTGCTACTAGTTGGCATACTCAAGGGACATTTACGCTTTTATTACTTCTTCGTGACCTACTATAAGATAGAGAGGGCTTTGGGGGATCACCACGGCTTGATCGGAAATGACCGACGGCCCGGGGGCAGACCTATCAGACTTGATATTCCGAAGTGTTCCTTTGGATTGGACACGGAGGCAAAGCTGTTAAAACAGTGGCAACGCCTGAAACGCTTAGCATGGAAGCAGATACAGTGGATATACCACTTATGGAAGGGTCCCATATGACTATAGAGACTTATAAAAGATGTGCCAGGTCTAGATAACAGATGACTGAGCATCATTGACGTGCGGACGGGTTGGAAACAACTATCATTGGTGGAAAAGTGCCTTGGTGCATAGAAAAGAAAATTTTAAACAGGCTAAACACCAACCCACAGGCACAGGATTCAACTCCTGAGTCTAAACATAGAAATTCCTATTTATTGGTCACGCTTACACGACTTATATGGACGTTGTGACACTCTTATTTCCCTCATATGTATATTTCTCATCGTATTATCTCTGTTCCATCTCTGTTCCTTGTCGTTCCGTCTATTTTCCGACTTATATTACCTAAAATTCTTGTTTTCACTTCTCGGACAGTATATAAGCTACCTATCATGTAGGAGAGCGGCAGAAGAAGAAGGGAGACGCACTGCCCGCCCATATCTATAGATTGTATGTGGCTATCAAATGAATAGACCTCTGATTCAGTTGATCTATTGTTGATCTGTGCATTCAACTTCTACTTCATCAGGACGAGCCCTAGATCTAAAAGTCTAGTTGAGACCTGTATTGCAGACAAGATCTTGAGTTGAGTTTGATAGAGACCAAGTGTATTGGCTTGTAATCTGTTGCATTTGGCATTGGTTGCATTGCATCTTTTATTAGAGATTGAACCTCGTACTAGATCGTCAGTTAAAGACCTTCTAGAAGCTTTTGACTATTTGTGTTGAGAGCTTTGTGACGTAGAGAGGCCCAGATCGACCATTGGAGAGTCAGTTGGATTCCCGCTTGCACACATGTCGTTGATTCAGTTCTAGTAAGGACAATCCACTCAAGGCAGTATTAGGTCACACCCAAGAAAGCTAGTATTAGCCCTTGGCGTTGTTCATATAGCTTGTATAAGCCCAAACCCACACATTAGTGATGCCAACGGGTCGGCTACGGTTGTGCCCGGTTTGAACCGTGAGCCTTGGCACGGCTCATGGCCCAGGGCCACTAACATGCTTAGCCACTTGGCATCAAACCGGTTCGAACTGGCTAAGCTGACAGCTCAACCCCTTATTGAAACTGATGTGAAAATGATGTGAAAATGATGCAAAAATGATGTGAAACCAATGTGAAAACGATGTAAAAACGATGTAAAAACGATGTAAAAACGATGTAAAAAACCAGGTCACAAGACCAGGGGGCAGGTGAAATGTCGTCCGTATATCTCACGGGCCTGAGTCCGGTCAGACGAGATTACGGGCAGAGAATTCTGAATTACAACTGTACTCTACGACACTTTATGTACTCGATATCTCTGTAGCTACAGTACCATCGAATATTTAGAGTATTAAGCTAAAGACAAAAGATTAAGGTGTATTTGATTTCGAAATCTCTTGGAAGAGATACGAATCAAGTCAAGGGGAATCTAAAGGAATCACAAACGTCCTAAGCGACGTTGGGACGATGGAAAGGAGTCAAAGGTACGCCCTAAAAGGTGAATGTCTCAGAGAGACAAAGAGTCAGGCGCTCACCAAGCGCTCGTCTTGATAAGGGAGTCACCAGGAGGTTTCCAGGTGACGTGAATAGGATGATACAACACATTCCCCCACTTAACTCTTTTGCTCCTGCAAAAAGAGGTGGACAGGGAGTGTAAAGATGAAGTCGGCATAGGTGGAGAAGAATGAAAAAATCTAGCAGAGTTACTTCCGAGGGTATGGCGGCGGGACGGACCGAGTTTCCAAATTCGGATGTGGGGCTGTGCACTGCCAGCACATCACTTTCTGCCTCGTCCTCGTCGTCCGTTCGTCCTCAATCAATGTTGTGCGTCGCGTCTCTGCAGGTCTGCTGAGGCATACCAAAGAGAGGAGTCGGGGACTGAGCTGGAAGTGTCTCCGGGGTAATATCTTTGAAGTTGGGCTCCGTTGTAGAGATTTCAAAGGATGTAGCCGGACCTGGTCATTAATTGGTAAGTGTTCTTGTTGGTAACGTCTCGAATGATAAATGGACCATCCCAGCGTGGATGCAGCTTCGTAGGTTGCTCGCTTCGACGAAGAACAAGGTCTCCAATACCCAAAGCGCGTTCAAAGTACGAATTCAACTCACAATTGGCGGCTTCTTTCTCGAGGCGTTCAAGAGCCTTTGCATTAGCTTCTGCACGGTACTTTTCGAGGTTTTGAACATGATCAAGTCAGGCATTTTGAAGGGCTGCAATTTCCTGGTCAGTCGGCAGAATCATGATCTTTTCGTACACGGACTGACTTAAAAGTGTAGTTCACGGCCAAACATCATGAAACCTGGAGATTTGGAAGTACTGGGATTGGTATGGGCTCGATGAGCGAGAAGAGTGTCCGGTAAGTATTCGTCCCATTGATCCTGCTTTGAAGGGGATGCGAAACGTCCTAACATTTGAACCAAGGTATCGTTGAATTTTTCGAGGCGGCCATTAGTTTGCGGGTGATATGGAGAAGTGTGAAGATGAGAAATAGAGAGTCGGTTGAGTAGGTTTTGGAAGGCATAGGAGAGAAACTCCTCACCATTATCTGTGAGTACATTCTTTGGTTTCCCGAATAATGAGATGATCTGACGGAGAAGCGTTATGACAGCTTCAGCGGAACGTTTGGGAAGAGCGACAGCCATAGTGTAGTCAGTACCCATGTCCATAGCCGTCAAGATATATGAATTACCGTTCTTTGACTTTTGTAATGGACCGATGAAGTCGAAAGACCAGCAATCTCCAGACTCAACGCGAGGAAGGGGATGAAGAGGCTGAACAACGGTTGAGTCTCGTTTGTGGAACTGACAGTTATCACAGGTACAGACCGTGTATTTGACCATCTCCGACATGTAGGGCATCCAAGCGCGACCGCGGAGAGCTTCAAGAGTCGTGTTGATTCCAAGATGTCCAATATCGATGTGGAGGCGTTTGACAAGCTCTAGGGCTTCTTTGACGCTGGTAGGTATGACAACAAACTGTGGTGGATCGTCATCGTTAACGCAAGTGTCTTTGAATAACAGGTTATACTTCACCATGTATTTTCCTTCTTTGATGGTGGCACTGTTGAGCAAGTCCTGACGATAGGATTCTAGCGTCTTGAAGACAGCTTCACGACTATCAGGATCAAGTTCAGCGGCATGTACATGAAGAGGTTGATAATCGGAATCCGGAACATCTTCATGACCTGGGCGGCGGGACAAGGAATCGGCGGCGACTTGGGAAGAACCTGGACGATAGATGATCTGGACGTCGAAATGGGGAATCTCATCAAGGAAACGGGAAAGACAGCGACTGAGATGTTTTTGAGTATGAAAATACTTCAAAGATTCATGATCGGTACGTACAACGATTGGAGAACCTTCGATGTATCCTCTGAACTTCTTCAGGGAGTGAACAACTGCAAGCATTTCGCATTCTTGGGCTGAATAGCGTTGTTCCGTGGGCGTCATTCGTCGAGATTCATAGGCAATGGGTCATAAGTCCTTTTCTTTGAAGTCAAATCGTTTTTCTGAAGGCTGATCTTCCTCCCCCTTGTTAAACGATTTGAAGGGCTTCAAAGACTGTTGTAGGACTGCGCCAATACAATCGCCTGAAGCATCAGTGTCAAGAATGAAAACATGCCAAGGAGTGGGATGAATCAACATACGGGCATGTGTAAGTGCTCGTTTCAAGGCTTCGAAAGCCTTTTGACATGCTGAAGTCCAGTTGATAGCGGATCCTTTGCGTGGAGCACCTTGTAGAAGGTCGTACATTGGGCCAGCAATCTGCGCGAAGTGCAGAATGAATCTTCTGTAGTAGCCGACAAGATTCAAGAATCCACGAACCTTGGTGATGTTGGTAGGTGAGGGCCAGTCCATAATTGCCTTGACCTTTTCTGGGTTAACCTGTATTCCATCGCCAGAGACAAAATGTCCAAGGTAAAGGATTTCGGGAGCAGCCCAGGTACACTTGTCAGCATTCAAGACCAAATCTTCGGCATCAAGAGCTGCAAGTACCTTTTCAAGGTCACGTTGATGCTCTTCAAAGGTTTTTGAGTATATGACAATGTCGTCGAGATAGACCATGGCGCACTTATCGATGAAAGGTCGAAGAATGTCGTTCATCATGTTTTGGAAGATAGCAGGTGCGTTGGTAAGTCCAAAGGGCATAACACGGAATTGAAAATGACCATAACAACAGGTGAATGCAGTTTTCTCTTTGGCAGAATCAGAAAGACGAACCTGCCAATATCCTTTCGTAAGGTCAAGCGACGTGAAAACCTTGGCGTCTTTAAGGTTCTGATATGATTCGTCTATACGAGGGAGCGGGTAAGCGTTCTTTTTTGTCAACCTATTAAGGACTTGAAGGTCCACACAAGGACGAAGCTTACTGTCCTTTTTAGGTGCGAAAATCAATGGAGCGGACCACGGCAAAGAAGACTCTTCAATAACACCGTTAGCGAGACCTTCGTCGATGAATTCCTTGGCGGCCTGGAGTTCAGCCGGGGAATGCGGTCAACCAGCAATACGTACGGGAGCAGCATTTCCAGTGTCGATATTGAGCTCCCAACGCCTGCGAGGAGGATCGCCTATCTTGCTGCGGAATAACTTCAGAAACTTGGCTTTCATCTTGTTCTTCAAGGCTGTACCAAAACGGGACCATTTGAATTTTCTGGAGGCCTCTGGAGGTGTAGGAAGAGGTTCTGAGGTAGCAGTATGGACTGGGAGGTCTGGTGCAGTTTGTGGGGTAGGGATAGATGGTAGAGGTGACGTATCACCATCATCGGAATGAATGGACTCTAAGTCCGGTAAGTCGTCAAAGTCAGAGTCAGAATCATACTCTGAGTCATGTCCTTTAATCCCAGCTTCAACTTCTCACCAAGTGCCGTCTTCGTTGATATCGACTTGACCACCATCAGGCTTTGTGAACTGTGTGAAACCTGGGTGTCCACTGTCAATAATGAGAGGATAGGCATCAAGGATAGAGAGTTCGCGGGGTTCTGGGACTGAGGGGTAACGAAGGGCCTGAATGCGAACAGTGAGGTGGTTCTTGGGTGAGGTGATGTCAAACAAGTTGTCGGTCCAGTTGAAGATGACGTTGTGGGTCCTTGCAAAGTGGCAGCCTATGAGGAGATCATATCGAAACCCAGAATCGGGTTCAAGAATGTAGGCAAGCATCACTTCTTTGACACTTCCGATGCTGATCTGAAATTTTGCAAACTGCCTAGTGATTGTATGACCTGTGCCGGAGACTTCCCGTGGATGAAGAAGGTTGAAGAACTCGGTGTTTGCTTTCTCTGCAACTTCTCGGCAGACATAGTTGTCGGTAGCACCTGTATCCATAATTGTCTCAACTTCAACTGAAGGAGAACGATGGTGATATGACTTACGCAAGCTGATCTTGGCCACATATATAGGTAACGAGGTGCCTTCTTCAAGGCTGACAGCTTGTTCCGAGAAGGTGTGAAGATGTAGTGGTGAGTCCTGATCGTCTCTTGGAATAGTCCTCAGGAACTCATCCACATCTTTGTCAGTGACAGGCTTGTCATCCCCAAACCTTCGGGCTACCTGTCCAAGAAGGCCGGACGATGTTGAGGAAGCATATGGGTGAGAGCAAGAGCGAGAGGAAGACGGACGGAATGGATCTGGATCACCAATGTAGAACATCGGCTGCGAAGGATTACGACGAGTAGGTGTGTTCCTTGGCTTCGACTTAGAAGGAAGACGACAATCTCGGCTAAAATGACCTGTTTGGTTGCAGTTGTAGCACCGTAAACCTGACTTGTCTGGGGTACGAGGAGGTCGACTGGTATTGGCTGAGGAACTACCAGTGCGAGAACGAGCCGAAAAGTTGTCGAGGTCCATAGGAACAGGAACCAAAGCGGTGGAACTGGATGTGGATGGGAACAGTGTGGAAGATGAAGAAGATATGGTACGTCTGTCGTGTTTGCGATCATTGTGGTGATTAGGCTGAGAGGTACGCTTGAAGCGTTCGTAGGCTCGGGCAGCGTCGTAGACTTCGTTCATATTCTTTGGTGTACTCTGGTTGATGTTGAACGAAGCATCCGGTGGGAGGGATTGAACGAAGAGATATTTACGCTCGCTGAACGTCATCTCGGAAGAGGGAAGCTGGATTTCGATGCGCTGGAAACGGGGTATGTATTCCGTCATGTTGCCTCGATACTTGCATTGGTGGAGTGAGCGACATAGATCGTCAATGCGAGTAGGCACGTCGAAATGAGCCTTGAGCTCAGTAGTGAGTTCGTCCCAAGTGAGCGGACAGTCTCCTCGTTCCTGCTTCTTAGCAAGGTACCAGGTCTGGGCACCTTCACAAAGTAATCCGCTAACGGCGGCGCCCCAGTTATCTTTGGGAACCTGAGAAGCAAGGAGTTGGTCTTGGACAATGGAGATCCAAGCCTGGATGTTCTCGTTGAAAGTACCGCGGAACTGAGGTAGATCGATGCAAAGAGATGAGCCGCGGGAGGATGAGCCAGTAGGAAGAGTAAGAGTGATATTAGAGACTGCGTTGCGGAATGCAGAGCTGAGGCGTTCAGCGGAGATGTTCTCCTGCTGAACATGAGCAATCTCAGCTTCACTGCAAGCAACTCTATGAGCGATCTCGGCAAGGATGGGGTGGAGGACTGCATAAGTTTCGGGAGAGATAACAGCAGCAAGCCGTTCAAATGGATCGGGAGGCGGGTTAGACATGTTCGGTGTCTGTGTATGGTCGTTCGGTAAAGAATTCGGATCCTGGAGGTGAGAGTCGACTAGAAGATCTGTTGGCTAAGTTCTCTATGAGGGAGAAGGCCTGAGTAAGTTACAATACTGTCCGGAAGAGCTCAATACTCACTCAGAGATCAACCCCAAGCATTTCAGTTTTCGAAAACTGAAATGTCGTCCGTATATCTCACGGGCCCAAGTCCAGTCAGACGAGATTACGGGCAGAGAATTCTGAATTACAACTGTACTCTACGACACTTTATGTACTCGATATCTCTGTAGCTACAGTACCGTCAAATATTTAGAGTATTAAGCTAAAGACAAAAGATTAAGGTGTATTGATTTCGAAATCTCTTGGAAGAGATACGAATCAAGTCAAGGGGAATCTAAAGGAATCACAAACGTCCTAAGCGACGTTGGGACGATGGAAAGGAGTCAAAGGTATGCCCTAAAAGGTGAATGTCTCAGAGAGACAAAGAGTCGGGCGCTCGCCGAGCGCTCGTCTTGATAAGGGAGTCACCAGGAGGTTTCTGGGTGACGTGAATAGGATGATACAACACAGGTTCACAGCCACATGCTCGGTATCCAAATAGCCAGATTCACTGTTTTCTGAGTAACATATTCTAACCCATTCATTGTAGTGTCAATGATGCCATGATAAATAGTTCCAGACTCAAGTTTATTAGGATGATTTAGCGCCACTGTCATTGCATATTTTCACGCTGTATCTTGTATTGTAGGATCATCATATTCATGTATGTCTAGATAATTGTATTATCTATCTACTGATTAATTTACAGTACATTTTTCATACCTAAAACCTTATGGCTAACAAACGGTTTAACCGCTTTGGCTGGAATTGAACCGGTTCATGGTATCGGCTGCGGCCGAACTGTTACTGTGAACCGGCCCGGTGCTTAGCCAGGGAGCCAGCCGACCCGTTGGCACCCCTACCACACATACATACCCTATTAAAAGGTGTATTATAACCTGCTCTAGTCTACTAGAAGTGTATTATCACTTGAACTATTAGTTTTGTGTGCGATTCTAAGCACAGCAACTCTGATCACATCGAACCACACTTGCACACACTGTCCACAGTAGTGCTAGACCTACTATTAGCATCTATTACCTGGTTACTTTTGTACCAGGTTTAGTGGTCATTATCAGTTGTGGCGAGGGCACCGCCCATGCTTTCAGTCATTTGTCCTCGTTGTGATCTGCAGATTATGTTGCTGCCTCCCGAGGACAGGTGGTACTGCGTTTCCGCCAGTCTCAGAGTCAGCTGGGTTAAAAATTGGTGAGGATCCAGACATTCTTAATCTTGAGCCCATAGTGAATAATTCTTTCAATAGGGATGTAGTGAAAAGCTTGGTGCTATATGTCTCTGCAAACAAATATGCTTCTTACACCACGAAGGCGGACGCACGCAAAGTTTTTATCGCTGCACTCGTGGCTGGGTCTGTCCAGGTTCTTGGTCCCTCCGACAAGGCATTGGAATACAATCTGGTTCCTGTCAATGACGGCTGCCTCTTTCCTTGAGGACGGTACTTCCATACCATCCTGCAATGGTGTCTCTATCCTCTCAGGAGTTAATCGACCTTGTAGGGTATTATGCTCAGCTCTTTCCTTAGTTCTTTGTATGTTATATTGCTATCTTTGAGCACGGGGCGGCAAAATGTGTACAGAAAAATATATAAACACTATATGTTGGTCAAGTTCTGTTTCACTTATTCAGTGGCATAAGTCTCCCAAACCAAACTCGTTCCCATCAGCGAGAAACACCGACCCACTCAAGCTAGTGTCATGCATAGCATGCATACTGATACATGGTCATGTATTCAACAATATATGATCCCATACAGACTGTCATGTATGGGTACAGTAACAAGCCCTAATAGTTGATAAAATCTGACAATGTACAGCCAGCTTGGCACTCAAGCCAGATTTGGGTATATCATGTGCCACCAAAAAAAAATAACATGTGAACTAAAACATAATTGAATACTACTACTAGCAGCCATGGAGTGAGGAATTGGTTGTTGGATGAAATTGTCATTTTTGAGACAGTTTTCATCCTAGACAACTCAACTGGCTGCCAGTTGTGAAATGGTCAATGGAGGGACGACTAACATCCCTCCATTGGCTGCTTTGATGGGATGGTTTTCATCCCACTCAGGTTTCACAGGGATGGCTGGCCCATCATACTGGCCAATGAATAACAGTCAAATAAAGAACATGAAAAAAGTATCAAGGTATATTGGACATCACAGCCTCTACCAGATACATAATTTTTGTATCATACTGGGGAACAAGAAGACTTACTGTCATTGATGATGGTAGTGAGCACAGAGTGAGAAATAATTGTTGCTTAACTGTACACAGCAGTATTGAGCTTGTAAATCTTGTAATTGTACCTGACTAGTTTAGCTGCAAAAGCCATTTTTCTACCTCTGACAAGCCATAGAAGTCACTCTCTTTTTTGGCTAGATCTTGGCCAAGGGTCCAACCTGGTGTACCTCCTTTTCCAATGATATGTTGACCACAGAGGGCTGATGAATCAAAGTCAATGATCACTGGAATGGATGGTGACTGGAGCACAATGTTATATGGACAAATATCCCCCTTTACAAATAGAACAATTATCATTAAATGTACTTGTAAAAAATAGCCAACTTACATGCACCCATCCATGGAAATGCAACCATTCTAAACCTTGTTTAACCCCTTGCACAACATCTTTAACATTCACCTCATCCCCATCCCGCACGGCATCCCAAAGATTTTTGCCGTACTTCTTGAAACACAAGCCGAAAATATATCCATCTTTCTCAATATAGCCATAATAATCAGCGATATTCTTGTGTCCTCCAAGTTTCGTTAATGATTCAAGCACCAATGCCTCGCGGATGAGGCCATCTGCTGCACTGGTGTCCTCTGGATTTTCCGGCTCGTACGAGAGCGGGAGCGGCTTTTTAACATAGCACGAATCCGATATCGATGAGGCAGCGATAGTCAACGAGGAAGGTTTTAGAGGGCGGTAGTGCGATCTTGGGATAAGCTGCGCCTTGGGCTGGAAACTCGAGTCGAAGTCCGAAGGAAGGTGTTGTGAGGGATGGATGTAGATGTAGTAATCTTCGTCTTCGTTCTTCGCCCAAATAATCGACCAAAATGCAAAGGTATCGTCGTTATTGAACACTTCAATCTTTGCGACTCGGTTCATGGGATTCTGAAAGACGATGGTAACGATAATGCCAGTGAAAATCACGTTGACGGTCAACGGAAATTTGCGAACTTGTTCGAGAATAGAAACGTGTACATACTCACCGCGGTTCTCGAACTATGCCATCGTGGATATAGAATTGTAAACCGAAGATGGAAGTTTTGAGTCAAGGCTTCGTGAGAAGCAAGTCTTCACGATGACACGCACAGTAAACCATAGCTAAGGTACAGGCGTTAGGACAGTGTCCATAAACTCAGCGTAACAATTCAATCAAGCCCTAGATCTTGTCCCCACTAATCCATCTACAGCTACACCAGCCTGCCATCTCCCAAGTCGCCGTATCGCCCTCATAGCGGGAGGCGCAGTCGCTCCCGCGGTTACCAAGCCTAGAACGATCATCGGTATAAACACTACCAAGATAAGCAGCGATAACACCAATGTGATGACGGGCTTGATCACGAGAAAGTAAAACAGAGATTGATATGTCGTTGGGTCGGTGAACTGGAAGCAGAATTAGCAGTCGCCTACGCTCAACAGAAAGCACGCGCACCATGAAATATGAGTTCCTGTAAAATGATTCCTCAGGAACAAGGTCGCCATACGCAGCATAGCCACTTTCAATCTCTGCCGCAGAAGGGGGGCGCATGCGGGTGAATATCGGGAGTGAATTATTGGATGACGATACGACTGGAAATGGATAGAAAGAACTCGTCCCGTGGAAAGTTCTTTGGAGATACAACTGTCAGGGTGTCCACATTAGAAGTCGTTCGTTTGGAAAGTGTGAATAGCGGTGACGTACCTCTCCACGAGCGAAAATTCTAGCACCTAACGCATTGAGGAAGCAGAGCAGTGCGCCAATAGGCAGTGTGATAAGAAGGGCCGTGCCAGTCTGGCAAGAGGTCAACATCCATTAATATATGTTGAAATGCAGAGCATACTAGTGTGAAAACGAAGAGATAAACCCAAGCAGCTAGCGCGAAGGGAAAGTTGAGGACGACCAGATGGAAAAATGCAGTATAGTACGGTCGACGTGTTAGAGGATGGTAATATCTCCTCCAGAAGGATTTTGAAAAGAGCCCATGACGAATTTTTCGATTGGGTTCGTGGTCATGCGTTGGCGAGGTGAGAGTATTATGGCGCGCCAAATGCGATGTAGAGTGTGCTGTTCGAGACACATCTTCATGGCCCCGATGATAGGCCTCGGCCTGATCTTCTTGCTCTGCGTCGATACTCTCATCGTCATCTGAGCCGTAATCTGAGTCGTACTCTGCCTGAAACAGTGTCACTACCGTCTGTGCTAGAGACGGAGCTGCAGACGAAGCCGAAAACACGCTTCCGTGCGATGCAGAACGAGGTCTGCCGTTGGCTCTTCGGGGTCTAGCAGTCGATGCCGAGGTGTTTCCAGAGTTTAAGAGTGGTGTTGTCTCCGACGCTTCTGTCGTCTCCAACTCGTGAGACAGGTTCGTCGAGTCTGAGGATATTCGTGAATGTAAAGGCTCTGGACCCGGGGCAGTTCTACGGTTTCTCCGCGTACGTCGTGTGCGACCTGGGGAAGGCTGAGATGGATAGGGAGGTGGTGGGTCGTTTATGAGAGCCTGGATTGCGCCTTGGGGTGTTTCTGGCATTATGGTGACCACATTTTGGGAATCTGGGACAGGATTACTAGAAGACATGACAAGCCGAGAGCAAGTGTAACCGAGGCAAACGAAAGGGAGTAATTTCAAGTGCACGTGGGACTCAATACAAGGCCAAACTTGGCGAGCTAGACTGAGAGTTGTTTTCGCTTTCCTCCCTCCTCGAGTGCCAGCACGGTTGTCCTGCTCTCGTTCACTTCCATTCCTTCCTTTTGAACCCTTCTGTCTCTTGAATTCATGGACGGTATAGTTGACTCTATTGGCATTGCCAATCTCCCTAACCAGGTGTGTTCAGATATGTGGTGTCATTTTTTTTACTTCAATTCACCGTCCCACCATAGAGGCACAAAATCGTTGCCAAACGTGGAGCTCACTTCACCTTAATGGTAGTTGGTACGTTCTTTCCTTTTCCTACTAAAGCTCCCCCTCATATGCGTCGCAGGTGAATCTGGTCTAGGCAAAACGACCCTCATCAACACCCTTTTCTCTACCGAACTCTCTCCAGCCAAGAACTACACTCGTCGTCACCAAAAACAGCTGGACAAGCTCACTGAAGTCGATATCATCAAGGCTGAGCTCGAAGAGAAGCAGTTCAAGGTCAAGCTCACCGTCATTGACACGCCTGGGTTTGGTGACTACGTGAACAACAAGGACTCTTGGAGTCCCATTGTCGACTTCATTGACGACCAACACGAGGCGTATATGAGGCAAGAACAGCAGCCGCAGAGGCAGGAGAAGACGGATTTGAGGGTACACGCATGTTTGTACTTCATTAGACCCACTGGCCATACGTAAGTTCCTTCTTTGCCAAAGCCTAATCCATCTTCGAGTTGACGTGGCATGCATCTTGATTATAGCCTCAAGCCCCTCGACATCGAAATTATGAAACGCCTGGGAACTCGCGTTAACCTGATCCCTGTCATTGCCAAAGCCGACACCTTGACCCAGAATGATCTTTACACCTTCAAGCAACGTGTAAGGCTATTCTCTTCTGCTGAAAGACCTGCACTGACATGCCCTCTGTAGATCCGTGAGGTCATTGCTGCTCAGAATATCCGTATCTACACGCCTCCTATCGAGGCTGATGATGATGGCTCTGAACACGCGACTACTTTGGCTTTGGCTGACGCTATACCTTTCTCCATCATCGGCTCTACCGAAGATGTCAAAACACTCGACGGGAGGACTGTTAAGGGCCGTGAATACCTGTGGGGTGTTGCAGAAGGTAAGATATACCCTTTTGTTAAGACCGTCCCTAAACACTACATTCAGTTGAGAACGAAAACCACTGCGACTTTAAAAAGCTTCGCTCTCTTTTGATTCGCACTCACATGCTCGACTTGATCTCGACCACTGAGGAGAAGCATTACGAGAGCTACCGTCAGCAACAGATGGAGACGAGGAAGTTCAATGAACCCAAAGTCAAGAAGCTCGACAACCCCAAATTCAAGGAAGAGGAGGAACAACTTAGAAAGAGGTTCACTGAGCAAGTCAAGGCCGAGGAAGCTCGTTTCAGACAATGGGAGCAACATGTTCGTTTCTTCCGCTAGCTTTATTGCAACTGTCCACTGACCGCTCCCCAGCTCATTGCCGAGAGAGACCGTCTCAACAAGGACCTCGAATTGGCCCACAGCACCATCAAGCAGCTCGAGGCAGAATTGGATAACCTTCAAGTTGGTTATGGACGTGGTTCGGGACGACGGTGAACAACTACCCAGAAATGCGCTCATGATATCCACCTTCAAACACTTTTGTGGCTTTATGGTACCATCTTTTGTATACCCTTACCTCGTTCGAAGACGCTGTTATCCACTCGTTTTTCTATCTTTGCAATACTCTAGGATTCTTCTTCAGTGACTATACTCATTTCAGTCATGGATGCTGTTCCTCGTTTTTTGGTTCTCTTGTCATTAGTGTCTGTTTTTCCCAATACAGATAGCTTGCACACTCATTCGGGGAAAGCAAGTTTTGCAGAGCGAATTGCTAGTATATACATGAGACGAATTGTTGACAAGAAGCAATAATCTAGGCAAGGTGGTATCTATGAAAAGGCATCGTGCGTGGTCTATGTACACATGGAGTGAAACGAACTGTCAATAACTTAACTACTGCTGCTTTTGGCCATCGGTGTCTGTCCTGCCTCCATCATGCTCTTCAACTACAATGTTTTCCTCGTCGCGTGGAACAGAAACCTCTTCTGCCCAGAAATAAGGATAGGTGACCTGCTTTGACCGTGAAGCAAACAACTCAGCAATAGCATCACCCTGGCTGGCATACAACCTCTCCACCCTCGCTTTCAAGGCATCTCTGGCAATTGGTCCTTCAAGTATGCCATTGACCTTTGGATCAAAGTTACTAGGTAGGGGATCTTCGGGTAGCAGAACGACAACTGAGACATCTGGGTTCGAAACTGCATCCGGGGTAGTTTGCAGCGACGGGGTGATAACACGCAGCGAACTTGTCGAATGTTCCCTGGTGTCAACGTCGAGAGCGTGCTCGAGCTCCCTAATCGACCGAAGGACCTTCTTGGCTTCTTGTATTTCAGGCGTCACATGTACCATCCCAGACCATGGCAACTTGACGTCCTGTCCTTCTACTGGCTTCCCCCACTCGTTCATGTCATAGACAATGAATGGATGCTGGTCTTGGTTTCCTCCCGCGGCATCCCTGAACGCCTGCTTCAATTCTTCGGCATGAGGATACCAATCGCCAACGGAGACTCCAATGACTCGCTTCTCCCAAGGTATAGGCGCAGCAGCATCATTTCCTTCACTCTCAGCCTTGGAGAATCGCATACCGACTAGTCCACCGCGATCTCCAGCAAGCGCTTTGGACAAGTCAACAACGAGACTTTGCATTCTCTTCAGTCTGAGATCTCGCATGCTTGCTCCGTACGACGTCTTGCTTTTCTTGTCAACTTCCGCGATACTGGCATCAAAGGAGACACCTTTGCTTTGCCCGCGGGAGAGGCGTGCGATGGTGTTGGCGAGAGGTCGAGTGGAAACGGTGAAAGAGAGAAGAGGTCGCCAGAATGGCTCATTTTTGATTTTTGGAAGGTATTGTGAACGAAGCTCCTTCACGTCGTTTGGCACTGGCAAATGCTGGGCGTGGCGCGCGGAAACAGTAGCCGTACGCGCTTCATGTTCACCGCGCGCCATTTTAGGGGTAGGAGGAATGAAACCTGATGGATGTTGCATGGGCTGAACCTCACCGCCCTCGTTGACACCATAGACCTCCGTAGGGATCTTCTCGTCACGATGCTTCATCGCGGCAGTCACACCACCGGACAGAATGCCTTCGGTGAGATGTGGCATGAGCTGCCCCTGCTCTGCCTCCCGTGCTTTGATAGCTTGCCACTGACTGATGCCAGGGACTGCGTCGGAATGGGTATCTTCAGTGACTGAAGACCGCCTCGGTTGATACGGAGCTGCAGGAGGCGCGTTGGAGCCGACGGAAGAGTGATCGCTGAATTTATCGGCTGCAGTAGGAGGTACAAAACCACTAGGATGCTCGACAGTACCATCGTCCAATTCTACTTCGAAAGGAACCTTGCCTTGCCTCGACTTGAGCTCGATAATAATGTTGTCGAGGTTCTCCTCTGAGACTCGGTGTTTTACGGCATTGGTTTGTACACCCTTCCGCTCCACATCCTTCTCGGTTGCTGCTATGCTGTCACCAGGCCGAACCCAACTGTCCTGAGGTGCCCTGGCACTAGCGCTGTTGGAGGACACGATGACCTCCGGAAATGAATTGGGGATGCTGCTGTCCAGGCTGACTTCCTGAAGCTCTTGCTTGGCGTTGTACCATTTGACTGAACGGGCTTTCTGCTGAGATACCCAAGGCCATCGGGCATTGTCCATAGCCTGGAAGGAAGAGAAGGGTGCATATTTCGAATTGTATAGGTTTACAACCTCTTCGAAATCTTCGGCCCTGCAAACACCAACAATGTGCTCGACATGATCGACCTTTCCAACCCCATAGCGGACATCGTGACGAGATTCAAGTAAAAAGACCGTGTGAGGCTCATGGGTAAATGGGGAAGGCTGGGCATCATTCTTTCCGGAGCTCGAGTTGGCCCCACCTGCGGTCCAACTGCTTGCACGAAGAGCGGTTGGTCGAGCGAAGCCTCCCGTGTACCTATTAGCCGGTCAACGTTGAAAGAGACTCCCTGTGATACCAAGGCACTGAAACATACGTTCGTACTGATGTCAAAGCCGACGTTCTGCCTATCCGTTCATCCCTCTCTGCCTTGTGAATACGCTTGAGTGACTTGGCCTGCTGTAGGCGCGAAATCGTGGAACTGTCGATCAGTGGTTTCCCCGGAGCGCTAGAGGCATAATAACGGCGAACGGGGATTAAATGGAGGGTTGAACAACGACGAAGCATCGAGCAGTTGGAGGTCAGAAGGAAAGAGTGCTTTAAGCGGTCTCGTCAGTGACATACTCTAGCTCTCTCCACATCAACATGTATAAATACGTTATTTTAACTCGGCCCGATCTGCCTTGACTTTCTCCGATTTTGCGAGCAGTCTACTAGAACTTGACGACCGAATTTGGTGCATGCAAACCCACCACGCTACAAGGAGCACTTGAGAGGTATTGTCGTTGTGATGAGCTAGTGCCGCGTCCAATCGTCAATGTGATGTGTGTTCCTGATCCTACATAGCTAGGTGATGTACGCAAACATAAAATTCAACCCCGAAAAGTGTGGTGTGTAGAGTAGAATTACATGAAAGACACGGACATGAGAAAGTAGTCCTATCCTTGGAAAGCAGTATCCTTATCTTTCTGCTTTGCCTCGATCGCCTCAATAAAAGCCCCTCCGAGAAAGCGACTCTCGTCATTGCAAGCCTCTAAGTAAGCATGCCTAAACTTGACATAGGTAGCATCGGAGGAACGAGGTCGCGGATAGTATGGATCATTGACGAAAAATGCGGAAACAAGTTCATGGATATTATCAATGCTCGGGGTCCAAGGGCGCACCTCAAGTTAAGACATCAGGTCGTAACTCATTTGAACATGAAATGCAGCTCACTTGATTGAAATCAATGAGGAAGAACGTGAAGCCTCCTGCGCCATCTCCCAGAACGAACTCGACATTTCGTGCATCAACCGAAGCCTTGAAGTGCAACCGCGCAAGCATTTCGCCCATACCTTCCACAACTTCGTTCAATGGTGACAGGATATCGGGGAACTCGGAACATAGTCGCATATAACGGGATTGGTCAAGGGGGAAATTTTCTGTGTTGAAGAACCTCGGAGCCGGTGCATTAGTATAATCCTTGCCAAAGTAGAGACGGCATAATGCGGGGAGTTGAGCGATCTCCTTTGGGAGGTAAAGGCAGGCGAGGTGTTTAGCTGCAGGAACACGATCCATCGCGTATGTGGGTCGAGAAAAAGTCGACATGACTGTGTGACCGTCGGACGCTGTAGCCGACGACCAAGAGTGGGAGGGATTGGCGCCATGAAAGTGCTTGAGGGATCATTGAACGCTAGCGCACGGGGTACGGCAAAAAAGGAGTCAACGTTGCATTCACGGTAGATGGCGTCAAGGAACGAGTATTCCCGACGGAGTACTTCAGCATCACTGAAATCCAAAACCTCTTTGTATGCAACGGGTCCTCCTCTAATGATAAAGACTGCTGCAAAGCTGCCTACACCAAGCTTGACGGGATGGGCGGGCTCGTCGTACGAAGATGAAACCATGGTGGTGGTGGTGGTGGTGGTGGTGGTGGTTGACAAAGTTCAGCGAGACATTTTTATACCCCTGTCTTGATCCAGGTCATCTTTATGTGTCTAATGTTCAGCATGAACTTGCTGAGCATCTGGCTATCAAACAAACCTGGTCGAAGCGGTCGAAGAAGAGGTAGTACATATGTAATCAATGACAATAGCGACTGACTGAAGCGCGCCGCGTCTGCATTTTTGCTCTGATCCCTCACGATGTCGATGCAAATTTTTGGCGAACAGGTTCGATTTCTTAAATTTCTTCGCTTCCACCTCCTAAATCCTTTCAGGCTACAGAAGAAAAGGCCGAAAATGCGCGTCTCGCCTCTTTCGTTGGTGCTCTTGCTTTGGGGGATCTCGTCAAATCCACCCTTGGACCCAAGGGCATGAACAAGATCCTTCAGTCGGCATCCACTGGGGATATCAACGTCACCAACGATGGGGCCACCATCCTCAAGGCTATCCAACTCGATAATGCAGCAGCCAAAATCCTGGTTAATATCTCAAAGGTCCAAGACGATGAAGTTGGCGATGGAACGACAAGCGTTTGTGTGTTGGCAGCGGAGCTTTTGAGAGAGGCGGAAAAGTTGATCGCACAAAAGATTCATCCTCAAACCATTGTGGAGGGGTATAGGCTTGCGAGCAATGCTGCGTTAAAGGCACTAGAGAAGGCTGCTACCGACAATCAGTGTGTTTTTATTCCTTTTCTTTCTAGAAGTTCAACTGATTATGTATTTCATATGATCGCAGCTCGAATCCGACAGCATTTAGAAAAGATCTTGTTAACATTGCACGAACGACACTATCCTCCAAAGTCTTGTCCCAGGACAAGGATTACTTTGCAAACCTTGCTGTCGATGCTGTATTACGTCTCAAGGTTTGGATTCTCTGTCATCAAAATAAATCAAGGCTCAAATAAACACTCTACAGGGATCTACCGACCTCGACCATATTCAAATAATAAAGAAAGTTGGTGGAAAGTTGACTGACTCGTATCTGGACGAAGGTACTTAAACACGTACTCGTTGGTTATGCATAAGGTCTTGACCACGTTTTTAGGCTTCATTCTCGACAAGACAATAGCCGTCAACTCCCCAAAACGACTAGAGAATGCGAAGATATTGATTGCCAATACATGTCTGTGTCCTACACTCATCAACGACGATTCAACCTATTCAACCTCTCTTCTTAGCTATGGATACTGATAAAATCAAGATTTTTGGCGCTCGCGTCAAGGTTGACTCGACAGGAAAGCTTGCCGAACTAGAGCGAGCAGAAAAGGTGAGACCTTTCTACAGCATTCCATCTCGTTCTCTCCGAACTCAAGACCGCTCAGGAAAAAATGAAAGCAAAAGTCGACGCAATTGCTGCCCATGGTATTACGTGCTTCGTCAACCGACAGCTCATTTACAACTACCCCGAATCTCTGCTGGCCGAGAAGGGCATCATGGTCATCGAACACGCAGATTTCGAAGGGGTGGAGCGACTTTCGCTTGTGACAGGTGGTGAAATCGCATCCACCTTTGACAGACCTGATCTAGTTAAGCTGGGTCAATGTGATCTCATCGAAGAGATCATTATTGGAGAAGATAAGGTATTCCTTTGCTAGTCATACGCTGGTAGCAAATATTCATATCTCCTACGTAGCTCATCAAGTTTTCTGGAGTTGCCGCTGGTGAAGCTTGCACAGTTGTTCTGCGCGGATCTACCTCTCAAATGGTTGATGAGGCTGAACGCTCTCTCCACGATGCGCTCTCGGTACTATCACAAACTGTCAAGGAGACGCGAACAGTACTTGGTGGCGGATGTTCTGAAATGTTGATGAGCTGTGCAGTTGATGAGGAGGCAAGAAGCATCAAGGGCAAGAAGGCGATTGCAGCGGAGGCGTTTGGACGGGCACTTCGTCAAATACCGACAATATTGGCAGACAATGCTGGCTTCGATTCTTCCGACTTGGTCGCACGATTGAGGGCCGCCCATTATGAAGGCCAGTCGGACGCAGGTCTTGGTACGTTTGTGACGAACTTCCCTCACGTTCAGTCTCGCTCATGGCTTACTTTCAGACATGGACCTCGGTACTATTGCCTCAATGAAGACATTAGGCATTACCGAAAGCTACAAGCTCAAGCGTCAGGTCGTTCTCAGTGCTAGCGAGGCTGCAGAGATGATCATTCGGTGAGTAAATCCGCCACCCAAATCACAACGATTTGCTCACTACGGACTGCAGCGTCGATGACATTCTCCGGGCATCACCTCGGAAACGTGAAGCAGTATAGATATTGTAGAATAGTCAATCACCATGATATATAAGCACGATCCTCGAAATCAGAAGTCAGATTAGATTTGCGGAATTTTTTTCCTTTGTAGATGTGTCGATCACTGCGGCAAACGCCGGAGTTGTCTATTGTCTCAGGACTACCAGGAGCTCTATCTCTTCCTTGTTTCTATCCCATTTATCCTTGCCTCTCACGTTGCCATGAACCATACCGTCGACGAACGTATGGCCTCCTTCATTGTTGGCTCCAATTACCAGCCTTTAGATGTCATTGGCGAAGGGGCTTACGGCGTCGTCTGGTCCGTGCTCACTTCTCGCCTCCATGAATCCACACTGACTGTTCCTTAAGCTCCGCCATCCATGTTCCAAGCCAGCGAAAAGTTGCAATTAAACGGATTACACCCTTCGACCATTCCATGTTCTGCCTTAGAACGTTGAGAGAAATCAAGCTTCTCCGTCACTTTCACCACGAAAATATTATATCCATCCTGGACATCCTTCAACCACCCAGTATCCAAGACTTCAATGAAGTCTACCTTGTACAGGAGCTTATGGAGACAGATCTCCACCGCGTAATCCGAACACAGGAGTTGAGCGACGACCATTGCCAGTACTTCATTTATCAGGTGCGCTCTCAACACCATTCGACATAGCTTCTCACTGATCCTCTGATCTTAACTGTAGACGCTCCGCGCATTGAAAGCCTTACACTCTGCGGATGTTCTACATCGTGACCTTAAGCCATCGAATCTACTGCTGAATGCCAACTGTGATCTCAAGGTTAGAATGTCGTCCGTCGAACTACCTGTCAAAATCTCCCTCTGATGGCCCTCTTTTCTTACTCGTAGCTGTGTGACTTTGGACTCGCACGCTCGGCACGACCTCCTCCAAACGTAGCCAATGACAGTAGTACCTTCATGACAGAATACGTAGCAACGAGGTGAGTGCCCCTTTACTGTTCCTTGATTCCATGTCTACCACCGTTCTTGATCATTTTTCAACGATCTGACGATGTTTGATTTAGATGGTATCGAGCTCCTGAAGTTATGCTTACTTTCAAGGAGTATACACGCGCTATAGACATGTGGAGTGTGGGCTGTGTACTCGCAGAGATGTTGAGTGGGAAACCGTTGTTTCCCGGAAGAGATTGTGCGCATCTCTACTCCCTACATATGATCGAACACTTCTTCTGACCTCTGGGTAGATCATCACCAACTATCTATCATCCTCGAAGTACTAGGGACGCCTTCGATCGACGACTTTTATGCCATCACTTCTCAGCGTAGCAGGGAGTACATCCGTGCTTTACCATTCAGAAAAAAGAAGAATTTCTCGGCATTATTCCCAAAGGCTAACCCTCTTGTGAGTGCTGGGCGCCGTCTCTCTGACAGATGCCTTATTGTGCTTTTAGGCAATCGACTTGATGGAAAAATGCCTAACGTTCAGTCCTAAGCGAAGAATTGAAGTTGGGGAGGCATTGAAACATCCGTATCTTGCTGTATGTGCCGGAAAACATTGTGCATTCGCCTCTGACACGTTTTTCAGCCTTATCATGACCCTCAGGATGAGCCTATAGCTGCGCCCATAGACCCGAACTTCTTCCATTTCGATCACGGCGAACCCTTGTCAAAAGATGATTTGAAAGGTTCGTGTCATTTTTTTCCGGGCATGCGTGGGTCATTCATCCCTTCCCTTTAGTCTTGTTGTACAACGAAATAACACGAAGCGAGAGTGCCCATGCACCATTCCCTCTGTCCGGTTACCCTCCGTCATCATAGGATCATAATTTTTCACGGCTAAACGCTCAGCAACTACTCTCTGACGCAAACTCTACGAGCACTAGGTCGAAATTTATCACTAACCATTTTATGCGTTGATACCCTGTTTTTCTTTGGCAGTTTAAATACCTTACACACTTGGGCACATTGTGTTAATCGATAGACATATATCCGCTCCGTGATAATGGGGCTTTATTCAGTGGTCTATCTCAAATTTCAGCGAGGGAAACACTGTGTGCTCGGAGTTGTATTGCTCCCGATTCCCATACCTTTTCTCTGGCACAGTATAGGCCTGGGTTCAAAACCGTTTAAACCCCAGCAAAGAACTTGTCGGACCCATGTCTGTGGTATGTTTTGACGTCGTGAGATTGATTGATGCAACGCTCGCAGGGCGAATCCTGCATGAAGCAACGATGAATCCTGTTTCAAGTATCTTTAGCGCTTGGTGCACTAGTGCACCAGAGTTTACAAGTCCCATGCTCTCCTGCAGCTATGCATAGTTTCCATTTTTCTCGCGCGAGTGCTCTGTATGTCCTAGGACATTATCGGGGTATCTTTCAAAACTCCAAACTTCTTTACCTAGGCCTTACTCACGTCTTGCTCACGCCATTTGGATCGACCAGAACCATCTTTCAGATGACGTCATAGGTGTATCTCGGCTATATAGACGCGTCAATGTGAATCGTTCTCGAAAAAGACTTACCTTTCACCATGACCTCCATTATCGCTTCTGCTGCACAAACCGCTCACTCCGCTGTTGCAAGCTTGCTCAGCGTCGCACAAGTCAAGCCAGGCGCCACTATCACTCCTCCAGAACTCAAAGAGGACGCCCCAGACAAGCCAGTTACTGTCGCACTCGAAGGCAAGAACGTCTTTGTAAGTTTTCCAAAGATAGCTACGATTGACTTCAAACTTACGACGATACGCTTTGACAAGGTCTTTGTTCCTGGTGCCTTTTCCGGGACTTGCAATAATCAGGTGCGATTTGCCGTCAGCTTCAGATCGATATATTGAATGATGAGTCGCTCTGGAATTGCTCGTAGATCCCCGAGTACATCCAATTGGCACCAAAGTTCAAAGAGAAAGGCGTAAAGAACGTATTTGTGGTCGCAGTGAATGATGTGTTTGTCATCAAGTAAGAGATTATGCTCCTCCCATTTGCGCTAGTAGCTCAACGCTGTACAATACAGGGCTTGGAAGAACTTCCTCGCACCCGAAGGCACAGGTACGCTTACTCCTTTTTATATGTTCCTCATCGAGATTCATCGATATACATCACAGACGTTCGATTCTTGGCTGATGACAAGGGTCATTTCACCAGCTCCCTTGGCCTCCTCTTTGATGCAACTGGTTTCTTCGGTGCACCCCGTGCAAAGGCATGTCAACTCGATTTCTGTTTCGTGCTCTATCCAACTGACAACAAATTATCCCAGCGTGCTGTCGTAATCACCGAGGGGGACAAGGTTGAAACCATCGCTGTCGAGCCAGTTCCATCTGGCGTAACCGTCACCAAGGCAGAGGTTATCCTTGCCCAGTTGTCTTGAGTAAAATAATATCCATCGAGAAGTGTATTGTTATTGTAAGTAGTAAATGTAGTTTTATGTCCAAGTGGATGGAAAACTTGGGTTGTATGTATCTCTGAGTACTTGAGTCTTTCGATCAGCAGAATGGGCCGATTCCCGGCCGAGCTGGTCCGAGTGAACGGCTGAAAATTTTGACCTGCTTCTCGCTGTTTCGGCCTTCACACACGATGGCAACACTCCTTCCTCCGCCAAAGCGACAAAAAACTTACCACGGCGTCCCAGAGCCAGAGCCAGAACCTCCAAAAGTTTCAAGGAACATACTCGTTCAATTCATATCTGAAGACGATGGATCCGCTCTGGCACCGGCAGTAACCCTACCTGCCGATGTTTCTCGGGAAGGTCTCGAGGTCTTGGTGAACAAGTTGACGGTGAGCTGACTATGCAGTTGTTGGCAATAGATGACTCAAGTCAATGCTAATCCCAGAACTCTGAAGAACCTCTACCATTCCAGTTCCACATCGACGCTCCCGAAGCCGAAAACACAAAAAATACATCTGCACCTGGCCCATCTCGGATTGTAATCACAAAATCAATCCAGGCAGACATCCTAGATCATCCGATACATAGGGATACATTCACAGAAGAAGATGTTTTCGTCGTACGATGTTCGCCGCAAAGTGTTTTCAGGGTTCGTCCAGCAACGAGGTGCTCTGCTAGTTTAAGTGGACATGCCTCACCAATTCTTTGTGCATCTTTTTCACCAACGGGAACTCTCCTTGCAACTGGCTCAGGCGATGCAACAGCGAGGCTGTGGAATCTCGATACAGAGACTCCCAGTCATACTCTGGTTGGGCATAAGGGATGGGTTTTGTGTGTAGAGTGGGAGGCTATGGAGAGATTGTTGGCAACCGGGGGTCACGATGGTCATGTAGGTTCTGGTCCGCATCCTCAAACGTGTCCCTAAAGAATGAGTCCTTTAGGTCAGACTATGGGATCCTAAAACTGGGAAAGCTATCGGAGACGCATTAAAAGGGCATTCCAAGTGGGTTACATCACTCTCCTGGGAGCCAATACATCTGTAGGTTTGCCCTTTTTCATGCCAGCGCTTGTACTCGTACTCATCGTGAGCCAAGTCAGCCGACCGCACCGCGACTTGCATCGTCTTCTAAAGACGGAACAGTCCGTGTGTGGTCAACGCTTACAAGAAGAACGGAATATACGCTGGGTGGGCACACAGTATGAGAACCGTGTTTTCATTTAATGTTATCTCATATTCGGCCTAGGCTAGCGTCAATGTTGTCAAATGGGGAGGTGGAGGCGTTGGTGGGTTTGGCTTGAAGAAAGGTGTTTTGTACACGGCGTCTAGTGATAGAACGGTCAGAGTATGGGATGCAGATGGGGTAAGCTTCCTTTGGTAGGCTCTACTTTCCCGACTTGACTTTTATGCAGGGGCGACTTCTACACACACTAAAAGACCATGCGCATTGGGTAACAACCCTTGCTCTGAATACTGACTTTGTGCTTCGAACAGGGCCATTTGATCACAACGGCAAACGACCCAAAAGTGACGAAGAAGGTTAGCTAAAAGTCATCTATAGAAAGCTGTCCGTTCTGACTTAGGCCTCTGAAGCCAAGGAACTCGCGCTCAAACGATACACATCAGTGTTATCCACCACTCCCGAGCTCCTCATAACGGGATCTGACGACCATACGCTATTCCTTTGGTCTCTCTTTCCTTCCTCTATTCCTAATCCCGAAACCCAATCCAATGGTGGCTCTGGAAAGCTCAAACCCCTTACTCGCCTTACTGGCCATCAGCGTCAGATTTCTCATGTTGCTTTCTCTCCTGACGGTCGTTGGGCAGCATCGGCGTCGTGGGACTCTTCCGTACGTCTCTGGGAAGGCCGTACGGGAAAATTTGTTGCGACACTTCGAGGGCATGTCGGCGCAGTTTATAGACTTGCATGGAGTGCTGATGGAAGGATGGTCGTAAGCGCAAGTAAGGATGGCACTGTTAAGGCGAGACGTCTGGTCAATACCGAAAGATATCGCTACTCATCTTGGCGTAGATATGGGATCTCAAGACATACAAGCTCAAAGTCGACCTACCGGGACACACCGATGAAGTGTACTGCGTTGATTTTGTAGCAGACAAGGTGGTCAGTGGGGGACGAGATAAACATGTCAAAATGTACGTTTGTTCAAATATCTGTTCCTCTACCCTACTCATTATGATATCAGTTGGAAACACTAGCCAATCCCTACTTTTCGCATGAAACAAATAAAATATGGGGAAAATATAGTGATTTTTGTGCGAACTTCGGACAGGGAGGCTTACCTTTTAGCCCACCACCTCATAGTTACGCTTAGGTTACGCTGGTTTGATTCTCCCAGTTTTCGCCGGAAGCGCATAGATAATAACAGGAGATAACGCGCAACCCGTTTTTTTCGGTGCGTGGTATCATATTTCCAAAGGCTATGCGAACTAAACTGTCTCTCATTTGATGATGCAGTGTAGACGCCCCTACATATATCCATCCTGGATAGACCTGTCATTGTGACGAGCCAAAAGGTGATCAAACAGAATAGTATTCCACGCCGCAGACGTCAGGCCCGCCTACATCGTGCTCGTACAAAGTGTGCTGTCCTCGGAGTGAGTAGGTTTCACCTGGGTTGATTGAGCTCTAGAGTGGTGGAGCGGCCACTAGAATATCTGGGTGCGGGAACAACACCACACTCATACTAGCTTGGGACCGCTGAACTCGGGCTAGACGGTTTCGTCAAACCATATTTATTCATCCTACTTCTGTCCCTCTAAACACTCCCTGGCTCAGGGACATCTTGGCATTTTTTGATGCGCCAAGGTCTATGTACTCAGTCAACTTGACACCTTCAATACATACAAGACCTGGGTCGATCGGAGTCCTACCGAGGACCTGGACCTAGGTTTACAGGAGCGTTTGGAGACACCGACGGTGTACTGGTTTATTTTGGGTTTGAGGCGCATAATTTCCCGCGGGCGGTGCAAATGGGCGCTTGACCTTACCTCTTCAGTTTCATCTGGGTCTCCACTACCCTTGTTCATCCTTTCCTCTTTCCCACCATGAGCCCAGCGCGTCACAGACCAGCTGCATTCCCTTTTCTCCTTCTCGTTTCATTCTTCAGTCTCTCCTCTGCTCAAAAAAACAAGATTTTTCAATGGCAATTTCAGAACAATGTGAGCGTATACAAAATTCGCCTTTAGGTTCTGGCTCATATTTACATATCATAGGCCATGTCTACCAGCTTACCCTCCTGCGCGGACTTTCCTATTGTCGTCAAACCTTATGATCCCAATAATGATACACACGGGGTTCCACCATTCTACATGATTGCGTACGAAATTGGGGGCACACCTAGGGTTTCACTTTTGGGTCAGAACGAGAGCAGCCTAAAATACACCGTAGATCATCCCGTGGGTGAGTAAACACCCTTCCTCCATGTTAGACCTACTAACGTAGAAATTGCAGGAACACAATTAGCTCTGAGTGTTGTGGACTCGGAGGGAACTGCTGGAGGTATACCACCGAATCTGTACACTGTTGTCAGTGAGTGGTCCTTTACCTGACCGATGTCTCATTTGCTGACATCGAGAAGCTGGTCAATCAACGAACTGCATAGTGAGCGGAAACAACACGGACTTCACCGTATCTGCCAATGTGACCACGGATGTCAACACGTGTGATCCTTGGGGTATCAGAATTAAGGGTGGTGTCAAACCTTACAACATAACGTTCCTTCAAGTCAATTCCCCAGTGGTCACAAACGTCACTATGGGAGCTAACGATGACGCCTTCACCTACATAAACAGAGCGGACCCAGGGAAGATGTTAATCGGTGAGTGGCTAAACAACATTGTTTGGAACGTGCTAACTCCCATCATCTGCTCAGCTGCTGTAAATGACCTGTAAGTTTTGGAAGGGTCCACATTTTGCACCAACTCATTTATTTGCTCAGGACCGGGAGATACGCTTTTGGAACACCCAAAGTGATGCCCCAAGGATCCGCTGACGTCGATTGTGTAGGGCTGGTTAGCAGCTCTGGCAATGCAGCCCAGCTGGATCAGGAAGCTGCCGCTGCGCAGGCTGAGGCGGCCAAGAAAGCCAGTGAACGACGAACGGCCATTATCGCTGGAGTTGTTGTTCCCGTCACTGCACTAGCCATCGGATCTATCGCTGCTTGGTATTTTCTCTACTACCGTCGGCGTCGGCAACATACAGGGGATATCGACCTCGCAGCCGCGGATACCAGCGTCAAGCCTTTCACAGATCATGGTCCACTTTTATATACGCCAAGCATGAGGACTCCCAAGAGTGGAGTATTCCGCGAGTCCCAAGGTTATTCGGATGCACCGTTCGACCCATACCAATACAGCGCATCAGAAAACGAGACTGTCGTCATGCGACCGCCATCCGGAACCTCGCAATCCGGCGTCACTAGTGGCAGATATTCCAGCTCCAACCGACGGATGACAAAAGCTGCTGAAGCCAGAATGAGTAGTGAAGGGCATGGTCGGTCGGAAAGTTATGACGGTCCTTCGGGATCTGGTACGCGTGCGACTTCCTTCGGACACACGCCTCAGGGCGAGCCAGAGCTGATCATTCAACACCGAGACGGTGGACCTGGGCGCGTCAGAGAGCTACCTCCTCCGTATGCAGACCCACGATTACGAGATGCAGAATCATAAACTGGACATTAGTAGATTTGACGACGTTACTGGCTCGGATTTGTGTTGGATTCATGGTTGCTGTAAATTAAGACCTACCCTTAACTGGTGTCCTATCTATTCTTCAAGATACCGTTTGTAACATAGTTCATTAAAACAGAGTTGGGCGATTGTATGAACTTGGTATCGTACACAGAACGACTATCTTCTGTGAGTAAAGCCAGGCTATGAACTTGGAGCCAAACAGGCCGAGTCATTTTGACACTCACGTGTGCGCGCGTAAGTATTTGAACTTCCCAGTCCTTCCCATAGTTTTCTTCCCGTCCCTACCGTCACTACAGGGAAACCAAAAAATGCCGCCACCTGTTCCTCCACATCTAATGACCCTTGCGGACCTCAGCGTCCCACAAATCCAACGTCTCCTCGCACATTCCTTCCATTCCAAGCAAATAACCAAACCATGGCTTCGACCACAATCTCCAGCCAATAATACCCACAAAAAAACTCAGCTAAAGCTTCCTTCCCAATCTCTCTTTAACAAGACTGTTGCTCTCCTCTTTTCAAAGCGGAGCACTCGGACACGAGTCGCGGCAGAGACCAGCGCGGCTCTATTGGGTGGTCGAGCGCTTTTCTTGGGTCGAGAGGATATTCAACTGGGTGTTAATGAAACTGTCAGAGATAGTGCTCGGGTCATTGGAGGTATGTGCGAGGGAATCTTTGCCAGGGTTGGAGAGCACGAGGAAATTGAGGTCTGTTTTTTATTTCCTTTGAACTATAAAAGCAATGCCTGATTTCCCGGAACACATATAGGAATTGGCTAAATACTCCCCTGTGCCTGTCATCAACGCCCTTTCATCTCTCTGGCATCCCACTCAAATCCTTGCTGACCTATTGACTTTGCATGAACATGCGCATTTGTTCAACCCCCCATCCGAAAATTCCTCGTACGACAATCTGACTACTTCCGTCAAAGTCCGTACTAGGCAGCAGCGTCTTACCTCTCTTCCGTCTCTTCGCCCACTGACTATCGCATATGTTGGCGACTCGGCAAATGTGTTGCATGATATGCTCGTTACCTATCCTCGACTGGGACACAAGATGAGGATCGCGAGTCCCGAAAATCCCAAGTATCGTGCGCCTCCGGCAGTCTGGGACCGAGTAAAAGAATTGGGCTGTGATAAAGGTATTTGGTGGGGAAGTGACCCAAGGGAAGCGGTGAATGGCGCGGACGTTGTTGTCACTGATACTTGGTATGTTACTGAGCCTTGGACTGGACGCGGGACTAAGCTATCTGCAGGATCTCAATGGGCCAGGAAGCCGAAAAGACTCAACGGTTGAAGGATTTCCAAGGATACCAGGTCACAGAGGCACTTTGCAAAGAGGGAGGAGCCAACCCTGATTGGAAGTTTATGCACTGTCTGCCTAGGAAGGCAGATGAAGTAGATGACGAGGTACGTGGTTTTTCTGAATGGTTGGCACGACTAACACCTATGAATACAGGTATTTTACGGTCCTCGATCGCTTGTTTTCCCTGAAGCAGATAATCGCAAGTGGACGACCATGGCTGTTTTCGAGTAGGTGTCTGTTTTGGTTCCCTTATAGATCAGTGGCTCAAATTGTCTGGCAGTTTGTTCATCGGAAAATGGCATGTTCCAGACGATGCTGAAAAGATCAGCAGCAAGTAGGATAGTCCTGTACATAGACCGTCCAAAATACATGTTCACAGTTCCCGCTGGGAAAACAGATATAATTGAATCGTAATTCCCTCCCATAAATACATTACACTCATACACGTTCCTCCAGCCGGAATGGGACAGGCTCGCTAGTCTTTGCGGCTTCTCCATAGGTCAAGACACCCACATACGGCATGACATTGTATTTCAAGGTGTAGTGCGCCGAGGGTACTTTTCTGTCGGGGTGTGTTATGATGAGTACAAAACAAAGGATCATCACACGCACTTGAAAGAACTAGAAATCTCTCTGAACGCATATTTGTTTTTGCCTACGACGTTAATAACAGCATCATCCTTTGAGCGGACAATTCGGTCCCAAATGACTACTTGGTTCTTGACCTTTACGGTGGGTGAGAGGAGGTACCAGGAGTAAGGCAGGTGAACCTACCCCTTGAGTATTCTCGTAGTCGGCTTCTAGATATATGAATAGTTGTTTGGTGTTCCAATTGAAGAGTGGCGACAAGTCTGCAGCATGTTGAACAATAACAAGACAAGAAGAAGCTAGTATACATACCAGCACTTATGTTAAAGTTGACGAAGGCCATTTCCTGCTTTCTCTTTGTTCTCGGCGCTTTACTTGGATACACCTTGACTTGTGAGATGGATAAATCTCCGTGAGGGTCTGCATTGAGAAGGAATGAAGAGATGGTGATTGCCAGAAGAAGACCCATCATGCATGATGAGAAGAATGCAGAGACATTGTTGATTCTGCTGAATATACTGTGCATCGTCGTTGTCGTGGTCAGTGATCAAGCAAAGGTGCAACTAGCGTGGACGACGTGTAGAAACGCACACGTGACTAGTCACAAATGTCACATTCCTTTCGACGCGGTTGTTGATGTCCATTGTCAACAAACTTGTAACCACCATCACTTCCCCTTTCCCTTTCCCCGCCTTCACTTCCCTTTCCCCTCGCCAGTGGCAATGGCAAACAGCACTCGTAGAATTCGAATTGCGGCACGTCTAAGGCCAAGAATAGATGGCGAAGTCGACGACGGTGCTATCCAAGTCTGCCATGCCTCTGATAACACCACTGGTTCTTCCTCATCAACAAGCTACATCTCTGCTCCGAATCCAAGAGATTTGAGCGAAGTTTTCAAGTTTCCGTCCGTTACCTCTTGTTCGCTATTGCTATCTTCATGACTGATGTCAATATAGATTCAGCAGCTGTTACGACCAAGATTCAACGCAGGAGGAGATTTTTGAGACTGATGTCCAGCCCTTGATTGATGTTGTTTATGGCGGTGTGGTGCGTCTCATTTTGCTTCGCCTTTCTTTCCACCTCACATAGGCCCATCTAGACGGTGACGGTTTTTGCATACGGTGTCACATCCTCCGGCAAAACACACACTATGCAGGGAACAAGGGCTCAGCCAGGGATTATACCCAGAGCCGTCGAGGTGCGTACTGCCTTCCTCCATCCTTCATCCTCCTTACCGTTTCTCGCACCCAGGCTCTATTCAACAAGCGAAGAGAATACCCCCAATACCAATCAACGCTCGCCGTGTCCTACATGGAAATCTACAAGGATGAAGTTTATGATTTACTTGTTAATCGAGATAACGTATGTCTTTCCTCCTTCTCTCCGCTCCGTCGCTAAGCAGTGGCTAGGCCCCTAAACTTCCCGTTAGGGAGAACGGCGCTGGCATGGTCTTCGTCGCCAATCTTAGTTCTACGGCTATTGAGACTATCGAAGAGTTCGATGCAATTTACACGTCTGTCTGTCACTCGATCTATGTTTTCTCGTACTGATGTCCCTCAATCAGACAAGCGACCAAGAATCGCTCGGTAGGCGCGACGAACCTCAACCGTGCATCGTCGCGTTCCCATGCGGTATTGACCATCGAAGTGACACTGTTCGACGTTTCACGCAACACCAGTCTGTTCCTTTCCTCCTTTTCTTGATGTCCTCGTTCTTAAAGCGAACCATAGCATTGAAAGGCAAGATGAACCTCGTCGATCTTGCAGGATCAGAGAATAATAAGGTATATTGCCTATATTATCTCAGTTGCTAAGTATTGATCATGTACAATAGATGACTGGAAACGACGCAACGCGAATGCAAGAGTCGGCCGCCATCAATAAGAGTCTGTCAGTACTTGGCAAGGTCGTGCATGCACTGAACGCCGGACAAGTATGTTGCTTCATTTCAGTCACGGCCTCACTCTCCTCTAATGATAATATAGTCGCGAATACCCTATCGGGAGTCTAAACTCACGCGAATTCTCCAAGATGCCCTCGGTGGGACCTCTGTCGGCCTGTTGATCTGTAACGTTGCTCCCGGGGTCAAGTTTAGACAAGATACATTGAATACCTTGAAGTAGGTTTCCTGCTCCACACAAGGGCATTGTACTGATAATTATGCGAACAGTTTCGCAACAGCAGCAAAGAAAGTGGAGAATAAACCTGTTGTTAATGAACAGGGTTCGTCTGCTCCTCTTCTCCTGGTTCTTTGGCTAACATCTCAGACAGATAACAAACCCGTGCCGAAACCCCACTTTGCTGCACTTCAACGTAACGGAATGGGAGCAGGGAAGCCGTTGTTCACTGTTCCGGAAAATTCTGCCGATGCCTCTGCCAATACGTCCAGCAACTCGCAAAGTAATAAGAATGAAGCTCCAGTGAAACGCGCAGGCCGACCTTCCCTGGTTCCGGTCGCACGGCCTCGCGTATCGAGAGTCTCGTCTGCCGGCTCCTCATTCCAGTTTCAACCTCTTGCTGTACCTGGTGTGGTAACATCACAATCTGTTGGCGCAGGAGCGTTTGCTGGTCTCGGGTTGTCAGAGAAGGAGATTGACGAGAGGGTATGCAATTCTATCCCTGTCTGGACGCCGGGCATGCTAACAAAATCGACGATAGATATCAAAGGCCGTTGAAGCAGAGGTAGCTAGGCGATTAGAGGAGAGGTTGAAAGAGGAGGAAGAGAAGCGTCTTGCCGAACAGCGACAACAGCAAGAACAGGTCTCTTCTTCCTCGGGTGGGACACCTTCCAAGCGGCGATCGACGAGGAGCAGAAGCAAGTCTTGTTCGCCCAGGAAGGATTCAACGAGTTCACCAAAGCGAGAGGCTCAACCTCTGCCGCCTGGTATTCTGACACCGCTACTGAAGAGACACAAGGATTTGGATGATGAGCTAAAGTCGAGGTTGCAAGATCTAGAAAGGAAATAGTGAGTGTTCAATCAGTGATTGTATTGACCTGCAATTTCATGAAATGTCTTGCAGCGAACGCGGAGACAAGGAAGCTCAGCTTGTTGCTGCATTATCACCTGTATCGCGAAAGAAGACGGGCAGAGCATATGTAGCGCTCGCACGTGCTCATTCAGAAAAGTATGATCATCTCTACTATTCCGCAATTCTGTCCATTCACCTCAATACACAGGGGTGACCTCCAAGTGGCCCTCGACCTCTACCGCAAAGCCGAAACATATGTACCAGACAACATCAAGCTCAAAGAGAGGTGGATACTTTTTGTTATTCATGTGTTTTTGTGTAAATTAGCTCATCCATGACTTCGCTCCTTCTTTTCTCCCCGCTTACTTTCCTGTCACTCTTTTCCGGGACCAAAACGTCAACACTCGTTCATTCCACATTCGTTATTTCACCTCGACGCTTAATCCTTACCCTATTCACCTCTAATCGCATCTCGCTTACTCTACGATCGTGCAATATAGAATCATAGAAATTGAATGGGCGGTGAAGAACGACAAGCCATTTCAACCGTCGCCAAAGAAACCTCGGAAGGCGAAGGTCAAGAAATCCAAGAAGAACGCTCAGGAGACTACCAAGGAGAATCCCCTGTCGGACGATCAGATGGATGTAGAGGAAGTTGCGGAGACACTCTTCGGGACGTTTGGAATGGAGATTACGAATGACAGTCATGGGCAAGAGGAGGTGAGCGTGTCTCCGGGCAAACGACGTCGTGAAAGTGAAGACTCGGGGATGGCGATGGCGACGCCGATTAAGAAAGCGAAAACGGCTGTGTATGATAGCGATGAGGATCGTGGTGCACCGAGGAGATCGCAGAGGCTAGTTCGTTCTTGAAGGTTGAGTGGTTGGATAGGGCAGTATGACTGTATGTGTATATTGTTATCGTTCAGATATATGTATATAATGATTCATGTCTAGCGTTTCGTTTGTCGTGTAACACCGTAAATTCGATTTTCAAGACTTCTTGGTTTGTCAGTGCTTCATCTGCACCTCGAATACAAGTTCAAGGAGAAGTGGCGGGCCACTTCAAGTATACTGTTGGTTTCCAAGCAACTGGTGACAGCGATCTTATCTTAGAAGGCTTTGACTAATATCTCTATTGTGAAGTGACCATTGAAGCATCCGACGCTGAAGTTTTGTGCGGCACTTTTTCAGGGTAGAGTCTCTGGAAGTCTTCAACGCAACGTCTCAGGCCACCGTTGATATCCTTTGCAGTATTACCATTTGCAACCTGCGTGCGTCGTCGACCGAGAGCGAGACTAGCCTGTTCCTATCATTAGGGACCCGACCCATCAAAGTACAAAATCTGGGGCCTGGGCATTGTTGACCTTGATAGTAACTAGACGTCTGTCTTCTCTTGGCTGGTTTTATGATATACAGGCTTCTTTTGTTTGGCGCAAGCAGCCGGGTCGAGACTGGAAAGACAAGCGTTCTCTCACAGTTATTTCAGGCCACTGCGCAGTTTTCTATGTGAAGGTCTGCCCCGATATGCCCAAATGCGGCGATCCTGTCTTTCTCTTTTACAGAAAGACAATGTTTCCTTGTCAGACGAAGCATGCTATTCTGGAATGTTGTTGAAAGGACTCTCCTAGATTGACCACAGAGAATCGAAGACCCAATATCGGTCCTCGGAGCTTGCAATCGACCGCCGGTGCATCTGGTCACACTGTGTTGGTAGTGGTAGTTTTGCTTGTCGTTGCTATGTCCGTTCCAGACTTCTATTCCTTGTCATCATCTCCGTCTCTGTGTTCTGGCATGGTTAATTCTCAGGCTCCGTTTTGTATGAATACCCCACTCTGACCTGACGAAATTTAATCCAGGAACATGCTGTCTGGCTTCTAATATTGCTCCCCGTTGGCATGCTTGTGGCGCGACACAACAGGTGGTTTACTACCAAGTGAAATGGCTCTGATAACAGAACCTATTCAATTCCGGATCCCGTTTCATTGCGTTCAGATGGGTTGATACCCACGCCGTATGACAACTATTCGTCGCCAGCCTCGTTATCTATGGGCTTACGGATTTATGATAGCCAAACAATGGGTCCTGGGGCAGCGTTCGGAGTGACAGTTTTGATCCTTTACCTGTGACCGAGGCAGCCCGTAACGTTGGTCCATGACGAGTAGTAAAAGAACGAAAGATGTTGAGCAAAGCTGTTTATTTTTTATTTTGTTTCGTTACCATAGGCAGATATATACATCTTGGTATCAAAGTTGTGGGTTTGTAATAATACATTTTCAAAGGGCGATTCGAAGGTAGAAGCTACAAATGACAGCAGACGAGTGGGTATAGTCAGAATTCTGAAAACTGCAGAGGGAAACCAGATGACCACGAGAGCGCGATGGGTATATGTATCTCTACTTAACAAGCAATGAGAAGTGATAGCAATACATCAGAGCAGAAAACTTGGGATTCTTGGGTATAAAAATGACTGAAAAACCGTGCATCGATTTGTGGGATATGATGATGCAGATTCTATGTTTGTTTTTCGTGGGTGAGATAGTTTTGTTGATTATTCTCCAAAGTGGTGAGAAGAGGAATTGCCACCGGGACCACGACTACTAGGATAAGAGTATCCTGAAGATCTGCCATTATTGTCATCTCCCCCAGCCCATTGTGTGGGATTGCTGGGGTCGACGGGAGAGACTGATTGTGTATGGTATGATGAAGACGATTGGGTATAGACATTAGGGTCGGTATAACCCGCGGAGCCGGAATATGCGGTGCGATTGTGATACGAGGATATGTTAACATTTCCGGTAACTGGCTCCGGACTATTACGATGGGGAGCCTGGGTATAGCCATAACGATGAGTAGTTGGAGAAGGAGGGTACTGGCGTCTCTGGTCCTCTGGGGACACAGGGCTAAGGGAGTGACGAAGAGCATGTTGATCATAGGAGCCTGAAGCATGGGGATAGGAGCCGCTACGCGAAATGTTGGGTATAGAAATGGAGGGCTCGTTCCTGCGGCTAGGGCCCGATGCGTATGATGGTGTAATACCTGACATGGTCGGAGGGAGAGTTGGATGGGGACTTTGTGCGGTATAGACGAAATCTGGGAAGGGCTGTCCCATGAACACCGCCCCAAGAAGCATAGCGGACGAATTAGCAACGGGGAAGATCAGCATTCCACCGCCAGGCGCTGACGTGTCGGATGAGCTTGTCGATGATGGTGTCCTAGGAGAAGGTATAGAGAACGACATGACTGCAACCTATATCGCGAGATCAGGAACAGCACGATCACCTGATCAAAAATACTTACCAACTGTTTGTCCCATAAGAGTCGCGACAGATTGCGAAAGTTGGTTTGATTTACAGTATTGGTATTAGGATCCCGCAACCTCTCCGGAAGGAAAGTTACGAGCTGTACGGAACCTTGCCGAGAATTAAGATAGTTCTGGAGTTGTGCAAAGATAGGAAGTGCATAAGGTGCGCTGATAGAGAAAACGAGTGCTGGGGGCCAGAGTTCACAATGCCTGGGTCGTCTTAAAATCAGCGATAAGTCTTTGCATAGACAGTGAAAAAATTGCTGCAGACTCACGTTGTGCCATCAGTTTCCACACCAGTAACCTTGATGTCCTGACTGCTTCCGACATCAGAAGCACGCATTCCACTGACAATAAATCGACCCCTCCAAGGCCTCGCCACCGTAGAGTCGCTGTTATTTGGTTGGATCTGAGACGATGGCGGTGGTATAAAGGACTCCAAGTGTGTGGGAAGTCTGAAAACCATGGTGGTTCTTCTTAAGTGATGTTGAGTAAAGTTCGAGTGGTATCAGTGATGTAGATGGGTATTCTTGGACAAAAGCCGGGTAATTATAGAGCGAATGCGAAGAAGGTAAAGGGTATAGTTCTGAGAAATAGCTTGAACATTAATAAATCTTCGGAAGTCATAGATGTTGGAGTAATGACGTACCGTGAAGAATCCCGAGCACGTCCTAGACGCGCACCGAAATAATTCCTCTGAATAGACCAGACTCCGGTATGCTCCTGCAACAGAGTCTTGTATGTGCCGAGTAAAACGTACGCGCCAATTCCCGCTGTCGTATCGATGGCGAGGGGATATCAATCAACGAAAAGAAAAGGAAGGTTAACAAAGGGAAAACAAGTGGGAAAGGAGGGGCCCCTCTTTGTCCACGGCTGTGAGGTGACCGTCTGACCAGAGGTAACTAGAACTCTGCAGATTACTCCTGGGCAACCATCGTTTTATAAAGCAATCGAAGCGCCAGTCATTTTCCGGGGATAAAATGAACTATTCGGGCTGGCAAGAAGCCGAGGATTGAGGAACAGAAAAACGTGGAACGTCATCCGGAAATTCAACAAAAGTGGAATGTTCTCGCAGGACTTTGTCGCGTGGAAGAGGTAGTTATGGCGTCAAGGTACTACGGATGGGCCAAGATTCGGGTTCGATTTCGACGTTTGAGGACTGAGCTCACGTTCAGGGGAAGATAGCCGGGCCTTAGGTGACCGCTGCCTTAGAGATCGACTAGATACCGGGTTAACTTGGTTTTCATCAACTCCATGATAGAGCAATATTGAGGTAATTGGTGGGCCGAATCTGTGCTATCGATGTGAAATCTATTGCTGGAGAGCAAGGGGCCCAGAACCCATGGGAAGCGGGATCAAGGTTTCTTGACATGCGTAACTAGCCGCGTCGCAAGGAGATTTGACGACCAACGGAACGGGATCCTTAATTTTCTTGTCCTGATGGTTCCTAATTGAGAACCAAGGCTGTTTGCAGATAGTCTAAATTTTGGGTTGAGTTATGCATAACTTCTACCGTGACAGGCTGTGAGGAATAGACCAGGCTGTGCGGTGATCCTTGATTCAGAACTGTGAGAGAGGTTGATCAGCACCATTGCGACTGGTGAAGAAAGTGCAACTTCCTAGCCATACCCGTGAAATCCACCAAGTTGCATCATTTGGAAAGTCACCTGGGGCGTATCCATCGGCGGGCCTGTCGGACACGGTATCCATCTACCAGTACAAGCGTTTTCGGATGGTCGTCTGGAAGAAGAAAACAGAGGTCTCCACGTGAGACCCATGTGGCGACTCTTGTCGGTACCCCTAACCCCAAGGTTGCTATGACTGGCCGGTATGCCCGCAAAATAGCACACTCCTCTCCTTTTAACCTACCACTCTCGTCTCTGCGTCAGAATGTTCTGAAATTTCTGATTATCTAGGAAAATGTCATTTCGTTTCCAGGTCGCAAAGATACTATACCGGTGCGCTAAGCCATGTAGTACTAGTGGAGGTCCGAGGGTCAAGGTGAGTCACCTTATTACCTTGTCATTGTAAAAAGGCTCAACTGCGACGCTGTCGTCGGTTCGGACTTCCGGATAGGCATCTTGCTATCTCCTATGGCTCTGTTATGGCAAATATTCCCCCCAAAATTCATTAAGGACTTCCATTTTCCTGGGTCTTTCTCCACGACTGCCATTCAGCTCGTGCTTCTAGCCTATGTCGTCGCCATGGCCAAATCGAACAAAATAGCTTGAAAGTCAATCTGTTATCTCCAACCCCTTCCCAAGGCTCGTCTACGCCAATTGTGTTGTCGCTACAGTTGCCACGTTTACGAGGCCGCCTTGTATTTTACCTTCGACCCCCATCCAGCCTATGGAGGCTTTTGGGCCATCTTGGACTCGATAATCTTGGCCCAGGTACCTCAATTAAATAATTTCCTCTGTCATTTCCGACGCCAGGCTCCGAAACATCCTTAGGGTTTCGATATCGTGGAGTGGAAGTTTCCGGTTGCTCTCTTCCTCGACCCCAAACCAAGTAGTAATCATAGACTCTCGCAGCCTCTTCGGGCAATTCACACTATATGCGCAGCCGCCCGTTCCACTCGGACGCATGGCACCCTGTGGTACCAAAGCAAAAAGTTGGCGGAATGCCGTCTCACGCTGCGGACACAAACGAGTCATGGTTCTCCGCGAGTTCTCCGCCTGTGACGCACCTTTGTGTATATCCATTTCCATGTACCTATACTTCCAGTCATAAACGATTCTCCTCTGCTGAATAGATGCCTTTAGTATTCTGTTTATCAGATTTAAAGGACAGTCCACGATAAGGAAATTGAGTTTAGAAAAGGACATCACTCTGGGGATCGCCGAACACTTTGCACATCAGTTCTTCTAAAGGGTGGATCGTCATCCGTGGGTTTGATCAACAGGAACTATGTCGTTCTTCTCGTCACGACCGCGACGCACATCGATGAAAATCAATTGGTGAGTCTATCCGATATGTCTCCGAGATGACCGCCTCAAGTATATTGATATACAACAGGTCTGAAAGGGTCTGAAGCTTAGCGATACACAGTTGTGTTCCTCGGCTTGATCAATGCAGTCGGTAAAGTTCAGCACCTCGCAAGGAACGTTAAATGTTCGGACTTTTTCAGGCGAAATGAGGGATTCATAGTTCTCAACCCTTACTCCCAGCCTCCCTTGACTCGAAGACTCAAAAGCATGAGTATATTGAACTGTATATTGCACATCCCAACATCCTGTCACAAATACCTAGCCACAGCGTGTCAAGAACCGTGCCTTGACCCACCTCAGACGTCGCACGTTTTTAAAAATCCATCTCCAACATCATAGAACATGGCGCCACCACAAAAAGACTTTGCCGGTAGGAGCGTCCCCCTTTCAACGGTCGCGAAGCTGACGTCTTTTCTTAGTCCCAGACCTCCGCCCGCGCCACCGTCGTCACCTTGTAAGCTTGGCTTACCCTCAGGCTAAGTACGGGGTAATCACGATAGCCACTTTTTCTCTTAGTCTATCTCGCATCAGCCAGGGGGAGTCTTGGAGTCTAGCGAGATTCGAAGTCGCCCCAAAGGTTGTCCCAACGATTCATTGTCAACTCGATTTCTCCGTCGGCTGACGAATTCGGGGACGCTATCATCTATGTATGTACCACATTTCCAAGAATGTACCTCTTTCTTTCACGCACCAGAATTTCGGCGAATTCCCGTCGCGTCGAGGAATGCTACCATCCGTGGTAAAAATATTCAATAAAAGCGAGGAATTCTGGTAAGACAGCAAGTGGCTGTGGACTGGTAAATCGGGACCTTTCTTTGAGCAAGATTGGTCAACGGTTGTTAACAATGGGTGTCGTAAGATGCCTTGAGCGCCGTCGAAGCGCGTGAAAGCGCCATTTGGCATTGGCGGTTGCATCCCGGTACCGTCGCTGCAAACTGCAGCTGATTCTTTTGGGCTCCAGGGGTCAATATTTCAATCCGTGACTCCGTCCATCAATTACGCAGCGGTATGATGATTATCTAGGCCCGACTCGGATATGACCGGTATTCACGTTTGTGGATGAACTGAGCCAACATTTTGGCGCTATGGGCGCCGTATTTACATTGACTCGTCCCTGCAGGCGAGTAGTATTGTGGCTAGTGCCTGGTCAGAGTCTAATAGTAATAATTCATACACCTTACAAACCTCTCCATCTCCACCACTACCTATTACCTATCCATAGAATCAAAGAATTACCTATAACGCCCGACTACGCGGTCAATGCGGTCCCTCGCCATCCTGGCCATCCTCGGCGAGGCGGAAAGAATCCATATTACTCATTAAAGCAGCGTCAACGAGAAAATGCATAAATGTAACGTAGCCATCCCGCTAATAGCTGTATATTGGATCATGGATGAGTAAACCGTCCACGAACAAATTGACAAAAAGAGAACCAATTTTACGTGCCCATGTCAATCTTGAATCATGCCACCGTGACCCAAGGCATATTCAAGACAACACCCGACTCCTCATCAACCCCTGGACGTCCCCACACTACTTCAGCCGAGGGTGCGCCACCTTCAGAATCACCAGTCCTACTTGGGAACCGTATTACAATGCAGAACAATGTACAGCTCCTCGTCTCGATGGGTTTCTCTGGATTCTCCTGACAGCATATCGAAGCGGGAGCATTGAACGTATCAGCGAATACGCGGTCGCGTAGTATCGCGCCTGACACGTCTGTGGGTCCGCCACGCATGAATAGTTCGTCCATTAGCTGATTAAGTCGCTCAAGCCTTTCATGTGATCCTACACCAACCCAAGGCGGCTCAACGACTCTTCGATTCTTAATGAAATGGTTGGTGTGAGTCACATACCCCAATTCGTTTGGAGGTATATAGGTATTCCCAACGGGAGAAAGTTCTAGCGCAAGCGGGCCTGTCGAGTCCGCTATAAGAATATGTTGAGACGAAGCCACACTACCGAGTGATTCTATCTGGTCGATAGCATTCTGGACCGATAATGCTTCGAGACAGACACGTAAAACGACATGAATTGGCAGCTTGCATGAATCTGTTGGATGAGCACGAATGGCGTTGAGGCAAACTCCGACTCCGGCTGAATTGAAGCCTATTTTGCCTACAAGACCAGCCTACAGTAGGTTAAAACCTTGGATGAGCCCCTCGTCTTTTCGCCTTTAGGAGAGGAACGATACCTCGGTAACCATGTAAATTTTTGGGCGGTCAGGTTGGTTAATCGAGACCATGGCCAAATTGTCTTTTACACGCGGGGTCCAATCCCAATTCTGCGCCAGTAATACATCGCCAGCTGGGAGCTTCCAGCCAAGACTCGTACACCCATCGGAGAACAAGCCGAGTGCGATTTCCGAACGTGCGTTTAGAGCGACTATATCAAGAATATCAAGCTCTGCTCCTTCTGCAATTCCTTCCATTTCGGCATAGATATCGGGCGTAAGCTTTGATATCGTATGCTTGTACTCGATGCTGATTTCGCGAACAGCGTTCCAGTCGAGGTTGGAGGTACGACGGAACATTGCGTCGTAGACTTGAATCTGATTGTGTATTTGGCTGGAGAGTTCCCTACCATGCTGCAAGCCAATCTGTGAGTCAAGATAGATGTCAGCGTTGACTATCAAAGCTAAAGAGTGGTTTATGCTATACTTGTCGAGGATTCCCCGCAAGGTTAATATGACGAGGAAATGGAGATGAAGGCATATCGGGAGTCACTAGTCAATTTCCACGGTGTAAAAAAGGCTGATAAGGATTCGGCAGAAACCGATCAATTAATTGGAATTTGCAAATTCGAAAGCTAATGCCAAACAAAGAACTTCCCCATAAACAACGCCACCGGGCCGAAAATCTTTTGGGGAAGACGCTCTCGGCGTGTTCCTCGCGTCGGACTAATCTCTCACTCTTCAACTCTGCTTCTCCGGATTCTCATTACCATTTCTACTACGACGAGTCCCCAACTTATCCTTATTCTTATCGCGCCATTGATTCGGAATCTCCGTCCGCAGCGCTATGATTATACCGGTGTTCACATTTGTGGATGAAGTGAGCCAATATTCAGCGCCATATTTACATTGATTCATCCCTGCAGTCGAGTGAGTATTGTGGCCAATGCCTAGTCTATTATTACACCTCACAGACCTCCCCACGACCTATCACCTATCCATAGAAGCGGAGAATTACCCATAATGCCCGACTACACGGTCAATGCGGTCCCTCGCCATCCTCTGTAAGGCGGTAAGAATTCATATTACTTATTAAAGCAGCGTCAACGAGAAAATGCATGAATGTAACCATAGCTATCCCGGCTAATAACTGTATATTGGGATGAGTAAAGCACGATTGCGAACAAAGAAAGTACCAATTAACGTGCCCATGCCAATCAGGTCGCCCAAAGTATATTCAAGATAACACCCGATTCCTCATCAACCTCTGGACGTCCCCACACTACTTCAGTCGAGGGTGCGCCACCCTCAGAATCACCGATTCTATTTGGGAATCGCATTACAATGCAGAACAATTTATCGCGACTACCTCACACCTCAACCAGATGCTGATTCTAGTCAAGAATCAGATGAATCAATCCTCAACGATATGTGTAGAGTAATTCCGGTCATCACCGCGCGTCCGAGTTGCGTCCGAGTGCTCTCAATTACCTTGAGTATCCTTATCCGCACACCTCCAGATGCTGATGGATGTCAATCTAGTCAAGAATCAGATGAATCAATCCTCAACGACATATATAGAAGTTAGAACAAATGCTTCGTTCTCGTTCCGGCACCAGTCATCACCACTCTCAATTGCAATATCTAGCCGATCCCGAACCTCTACATGTGCATCAAACCTTCTGCTCATGCTCGTGCTCCTCCCATTGCCAATCCACGCTACTCGCCACCTTGACTGCTACTTGTGAACCACAGAGCAATGTATAGCTCCTCGTCTCTGGATTCTCCTGACATTGAACGTATCAGCGAATACCCGGTCGCGTATGTAGTATCCCCGGGCCGATGAGAACGAAGACGCACTACCATGCTTGCTCCTCGTCTTGTTGGGCTTCTCTGGATTCTCCTGATAGCATATAGAAGCGGGAGCATTGAACGTATCAATGAATACGCGGTCGCGCCTGACACGTCTGTACACTGGATAGATCGTCCATTAGCTGATTAATCCGCTCGAGCCTCCTACACCAATCCTCGGCGGCTCAACCACTCGTCGATTCACAATAAAATGGTTGGTGTGTTACATACCCCAAATTCTAGCATGCTGCATTCTGCATCGACAATGCTTCGAGCGACGAGACCAGACATGGATTGGCAGCTTGAATCTGTTGGATGAGCACGTACGGCTGAATTGAAGCCTATTTCGCGTTTAGGATAGGAACGAGATACACCTCGGTAACCATGTAAATCACACAAGGTGCGTTTAGAGCGACTACCCTCCATTTCGGGTGTAAGCGCTCGGCTTTGATATGGTCTGCTTGTACTCAATCGAGGTTGGAGGTGCGACTCCAGAACATTGAGATGTGTATTTGGATGGAACCGTGATCTTTGAGTCGAGATACGTGTCAGCGTTCAAAGAGTGGTTCATGCTATATAGTATATGTAACATACCTGTCGAGGAAGATATGGCGAGGGCATATCGCGACTCTCTTACTCGGCTGATAAGCGTTCGCTCGGCAGAAACCGATCAATTGCAAATTCAAAAGCCAATGCCAAACAAAGAATTTTCCCCATAAACCCAAACAACGCCACCGAAAATCTCCATCCTCAATCTTTGGGGTACCCTCACACCTCCAATGGACACTGGACGCGTCGAACACGAAAACATCTCTCTCTCACTCCCCCTACTCAACTCTGCTTCTCCAGATTCCCACTCTCACTACCATTCTTGCTATGACTCTTCACCTTACTCTTATCGCGTCATCGATTCAGAATCAGACGCCGACTACCTCACACCCGAATCCAGTCAAGAATCAGGATCAGATGAATCAATCCTCAACGACATACACCAAATGCTTCGTTCTCGTTCCGGTACCATTCATCACCAATATCTAGCCGACTCCGATCCCGAACCTGCTCCATTTCATTGTCAAGTCTACATCAAACCTTCTGCTCGTGCCCGTCTTGCTCCCCCCATCCATCTTTCTTCCACCGCCTCTGACTCTAACACCACTCAAACGCGTCTCATCACCAATACTCTCACCTCTCGCCAATGGACCTGCTCTCACACCGGTACCAGACATCTTCTCCGATCTTATCCGGGACCGATATCCATCCATCTCTCCGGCCGGCACAGCCTCTCCGTCTCCGATCCGCCGTCACACGCGTGACTCAAACCGCATTCAGTCACATCTCTCTCCCACCATCACCACCATCTATCGTACACCTCCTCGACCTCCTCCTCAACACACTCCTTTCTCTCAACCTCAATCACCGCTGACACCAATGAGCGCCACCGAAGAAGAAACCACCCAACCGCTTTCAACGCTTCCGCCGAGGTTCAAGAAACGAGTCATCAAATCCGAAGAAGATGCCGGTCCCGTTGGTCCTTCGGGTTCTATGCGCAAACGGAAGAACGAAAACGTGGATGATGGCGATGGAGGAACTGGGACTGGGAAACGTACGCGTCGGAGTATACGCCAACTGTTGCGCGAGTCCAGGGGCGGGGGTGTTGTCGCGGTTCCTGTTACCGACGTGATTCCTTCAAGACGCGAGTCTAAAAAGCCGACGCCGACCCCGCCTGAACCTGAAGCCGAAGCATCGACATCCACGATATACTACACCCAACGCAGTTTCACGAACCAAACTGAACCCATAGAGATCTCACAAGACCTACATCTGTTTTATAGACGATTTCCTGCGAGTTCTTATTTCAAGAACCAAGATGGGGAGTGAGTGCCTTCTCCTTTCTTACTTATCCCACTTAACGCCTACTCAACGCCCCCAGATCGCTGTTCACGAAACCACACCCAGGCGGAACGTACAACGCACCAAAAGGCCCATTCGATCTGTACACGCCTAGGTTCGTCAAGGGCAAAGGAAGGGACAAGATGGGTCTATGCCCGATTTGCGTAGAGCCTGTTGAGAGAGGTGGGGAAGGGAAGAATGTATGGCTCGCGATGAAGTTTTCCGCATACAAGTGGTGTGTAGGCTTTCGTTTTCAATCGATGGTGTGCTTACTGTGGTGTATATGCAGAGTGTATTTTTTTCTGGCTGGAGAATAACCGATAACCGCCTTGAAGCTATCATTTGCAGTATATGCACGGTTCGTGTGCCATTACCCCTTTTTAATTAACACTAGGTTGAACTGGACACAGGTATATCTGCGGCATCTTCACTACCATTCTCACCGCCTCTCGCGTTCCGTGTGAGTCGACGACCTAGAGTTCAGAAATCGGAAAAGACGACGATCAAGGAAGGTAAATGTCATCAATGTCAAAAGTGGATTCCAGTCGAGGGAGTGAAGGATATGGAGGTCAAGGTGAAGGAGATTTTCTGGTGAGGACGCTCCTTCTATCTACGTATATACATCTAATCGTCGCGCAGGTGGAAACACGCAGCAACATGTCATCGATCTCAAGCGTCACGTACGGATTCACCTGCTGAAGCGAGGGATGACTTGTTTGAGAAGGATGAAGTGTTTACGAGGTTGAAAGAGTTTGAGGTTGAGATGGAGGCGGAGGTTGATAGTGATGGTGTTGTGAGCTAGTGGCTGCTTCATGCTGTAACTGTGTGTAACTGTATTCTCAAGCTGTTGTACATGTAATGGTATGTGTTCGGCGCATATAGCAGTGTATGCGTGGTAGTGAGAGTATGACGCAGTTTTCGATGGAGGGCAGACGAGAGGCTTATATCGAGAGCTTTGCTGCAACGATCAGAGAAGACGAAGAGTTGCTGGGATGTAAGTACTGAGACCGAAGCGCTGTGAGGCAAAAAGACTCGCGTGGCAGTACAACCCCTTTTAGGACAAGCTAGCAACCACGATGTCTGCTGCAAATCCGACTGGCCACGATATTCGTCCAAGGCAACAAACTCTTCCTCCTCCACTAATGGCTCCTCCTCCTCTAATGGCTCATGAAAATCGATCTGTCCCTTCTTTATCTCCAACTGGTCCAACTTCACCTCCACCTCCACTTCCACCAGCTTATGATCCATCTCTCGCCTTTGACCAGCTACGAATCAGTGACCAGCATCCAATGGATCCAATTCCACGTTCACAATCGTCCATGTCCATGCGTAGCTATCAATACCACCATCCTCACCAACAACAATTTGCACATATCCCAGAATACGACAACTTTGATCAGGCCAGTCGTGTCAGCTATGGTAGCGATATTCTCGATTCCTACTATGCTCCTCCGCCCCAGCAACACCAACAACAGCAATGGGCTCCTCCTCCTCCTCAGCAATACGATCCATTGTACTCTGCCGCCAGTAGTGTACTAGGCATGGCTCCTCCACCACCACCAGCACAACACCAGCAACAACACCAACAGCCATACGACCACATCCAATACACCCAATCCCAATCATCCTTCTCCTCTTCTTCCCATTCCATCCCTCCTCCCCAATTCAACCCAGCAGCCTCCACCTCTTCCTTCCCACCTCCCCAAATGGCCCTACAACCACCACCAGACGGCGACTTTGAAATGCGTCCCCCTCTCCCAGGCCGTACCCAAACCTCCTCCTCTCTCCACCCCTCCACAATCAAATCCAAAGCAGTCGACCTCTCCACTCCCCCTTACACAAAAGAATACATCGACTCTTACCGCCAACGTATCAAATCAGATCCAGACCCCGAAGCTCACTTTCTCTACGCCAAATACCTCGTTGACGCAGCTCGTAAGATCCGTGATAACGCAAACAAAACACCCAACGAACGGAACGCTAAAAAATACTCTGAATACCTCATCCAAGAGGCACTCAAAGTATTCCGCCGACTCGCCACGCAAGGCGATCCATACCCCGAAGCCCAATTCTACCTCGCAGGGTGCTATGGCTCCGGCGCCCTAGGGCTGCAAGTCGACCACGAAAGAGCATACCACCTCTACCTCCAAGCATCTAAATCAAACCACGCAGCAGCCTCTTACCGCGTTGCAGTCTGTAACGAAATCGGCGCCGGGACACGACGAGACCCCGCACGCGCCGCTGCGTTTTACCGTAAAGCCGCTTCGTTGGGAGATACAGCAGCCATGTACAAACTAGGCATGATACTCCTCAACGGCTTGCTAGGCGAAGCCAAAAACGGTAGAGAAGCTGTTGGGTGGCTGAAACGCGCGGCGGAACAAGCGGATGAGGAAAATCCACATGCGTTACATGAGCTAGGACTGTTATACCAAACAGGCGCGGGGGGTTTAGTACCGCAAGACGGGTTATACGCTAAACAGCTTTTCACGCAAGCTGCTCACCTCAACTATCCACCAGCGCAGCTGTTACTCGGTCAAGCGTACGAATACGGTTCCCAACTCCTTGGTATACCTATCAACCCCAAGCAATCCATCGCGTGGTACACTCGCGCTGCAGCACTCGGTTCACCCGAAGCAGAGCTTGCTCTGAGTGGTTGGTATCTCACAGGTGCAGAAGGTGTATTAAAGCAAAGCGATTCAGAGGCGTATCTCTGGGCACGTAGAGCTGCCAACAAGGGGCTGAGTAAAGCAGAGTATGCGGTGGGGTATTATGCTGAAGTGGGTATTGGTGTCAAGCAGGATGTAGAGTTTGCTAGGAGGTGGTATCTTCGAGCTGCTGGTATGGTTTTTCGCGTTTTTTTTTTGTTTTTGGGTACTAACGCACTTGCAGCACAAGGCAACAAACGAGCGATGAATAGACTTACAGAGATGAAGAAGGCAGGAAACAAGCGCCCCGCGCCTGGAGCGTTGGAGAGACCAACTCGTCAACAGGCAAAGGATGAATGTGTGATCATGTAGTAGTCGCACAAGATATATACCCTCATTCGTTCTCATAACTATATATAATACAATACAATTCATGCTTAAATAAAAACATACACCAAGAAAAACATCCACCATACACCAAGAAAACACACTACCTCCTCCCCTTCTCCAACTTCTCAACAACACTCGTCCCATCCCTAAACGCCGTCCTAAACAACACATTCGCATTATTAAACAACCCCTCCTTCAAACTAACCACTATAAACTGACTGCCCTTAAACCTCGTCCTAAAAAGATGCCCGATATTCTGTGTATGCTGTAAATCCAACGCCGCGTCAATCTCATCCAGAATATACATCGGGGCTGGCTTGAACTGCAATAACGCCAGTATCAAACTCAACGCGATGAGCGACCGCTGCCCGCCGCTGAGTTCGGTGAGAGAGGCTTTCCAGACAGAGCCCAACCGGACTTTGACTTCCAAACCGAGAGTGAGGTCGTCTGGGTTTATAGGGTCGAGTTTGGCAAAGTTTCCTGGGAGGAGGTCGGCGAAGATGTTACCGAAATCAATAGAAACTTTTTGATAAGTCGTTTCTAGCGCTTGATGCTTTTCGGCGTCCAAATGGGAGATGGTATCTTCGATTTTTTGTTTATCTTTAACGACCGTCGAAATGTTTTTGCGGAGTTGGGTTTCACGTTTTTCGACGCTGGGCGGGGGCACCGGTGTTAGAGAGGAAGAAAAAGATGGGGAAGGTAGGACATACTCATCAAGCATATTAACAGCACGATGGTTAACCTTCTTCTTCTTCGTCCGTAACGTTTCTTCAAGCTGCTGTCCCTGTATCTGCAAATCATCCATATTCATCGCGTCGAAATCATATTTCGTTCCACGTTCGCCGAATAGACTGTCTGTGTATCAGCAGTCACCACATCTAAATTAGCATGGTACCCACTGTTTATCCTCCTCAATCCACGTATACACTCTCTCCAATTTCGCCACCTCCGCTTTCGCCTGCTCCACCGCCTTCTTACATCCCTCAATCTCCTGCGTCAATCTCCCAATATCCTCTTCCAGAGCTTGTACAGCCTTTTTATGCTCCTTAATCCCCTTATCAAGGGAGGCAATCTCAATATCAAACCTCTTCAACGTTCCTAGCTCTTCCTCCAACCTCGCATTCGCCTTTGCAGTCTCGCATTCCTTTTGCGCTACAGCGGTGTTCAGTTTATCTAGTTCCTTGCGGAGATCTTGGGTGGCGGATTGGAGGTCCCGGGCGGTTGTTTGCGCGCCGAGGATGTCGGTTTGGATTTGTTCGAGTTCGAGAGTCGCGGTTTGGACCTCTTTTTGTTTGGTTTTGACGATGACTTGGTGTTTTTGGATGGAGGATTTTTGGTTGGAGATGCTGGCCTGTAGGATGTTTCGTTAAGCATTGTTTTTTTTTTTTTGGAGAAAAGACGGAGACGACAGACCTTGAGCTCGTCAATCTTTCCTTCCTTGTTATTCTTATACTCTTCCATGTCCACTTTGAGCTTTTTGATATCAGCCTCAGCCGTCTTTTGCTTCTCTTGAGCAGAGGCGACGGCAGCTTTGAGCTCCTCAATAGCCTGCTTGAGTTCTTCGACTTGGGATGCGAGCTACCCAAACTCATCAGCCCTTCTCAACCTCGAAAAAACACAGAAAAACAACCACTCACTCTCGACGCACTACTCTCCCCAACCTCCTGCTCCGCCAACCTCAACTCATGTTCCTTAATCTCCAACTCCCTCATAAGCCTCCTCCACTCCTCTCTCTTCCTCTTAACCTTATCACTCTCCCACTCCTTCTCCTTCTCCCCAAGCGCCTCCTTCGCCCCCTGCAACTCTTCCTCAACTTCAAGCACTTTCTGCACCTTGATCAAGATCCCACTAGTCTGCGGCGCAGATCCACCTGACAAGGTACCAGAAGGATCATACACGTCTCCTTCGAGTGTCACAGAACGTAAACCGCCGTTCTTGTTAAAAGTGACTTTTTTGGCGGACTCTTCGTCATCGCAGACGATGGTACTACCGAAAGCGTATGACATGGCGTTTTCGACTTCACGATCGTACGAAACCAGATCGAGAGCGAGGTGGGCTTTGCCTTGTGCGATATTCGTCGCTGCTTGGATTTTCTGTATACAGAGTCAGCTCCTACATCTCATAACACGGAGAATAAACGCCGAACCTGAGGAGCGACTTTATAAGGCTGAATCTTGTTAAGAGGAATAAGCGTAACACGGCTCTTGAGTTTACCGTGTGTAAGGAGGTCTTTACCAATCTTTTCGTCAGAGACGACGACTTGGTATAATCGTGACCCTGCGGTGACTTCAAGCGCTTGGGCTTTGTTGTAATCTTGTGGCTTGATATGAACAAGTTTGCCGAGCCGTCCTTTGACTTTACGTCTATCAAAGTGAGGTCCTGGGGTCTCGTATTCAAAGTCTAGAGCACCGAGTTGACGACGGGCTTGTTCGACTCGCTGAAGGGCAAACATTCAGCAATGGGGTCGAGTGTCAGAGAAAGACGACCTACATCCGTGTGACGCATGACTTCCTGCTTCAACTGCTGGATTCTAGCTTCACCTTCCTTCTCCATCTCTTCCGTCCAACCACAGTCGTTGAGCTTGCGTCTACAGCTATCGACGACAGTTTTCATCTGGTCGACGCGCTTCTTGTTCTCCCCGGCTGCCTTTTCTACCTTTCGGTATTGGGCCTCGACTTCCTTGAGATCCTTTTCTTTCATACCGAGCTTGACCCTGCTTTGCTCTTCCTCGGCTTTGGCGTTGTTGCGTCTAGCTTCGGCATCGGCGAGCTGACCCATATAACCTCCACCTCCTCCGGTGTTCTTCTTGTTTGAAGATAGACCGGTCAGCAAGGTCTGAAGTAACTCTTCGTCCCTGTTGAGCTTCTCCGTCGTCTCCTTGCTCTGAGCGTCAATCTTGTCAAACTGGGCTGTCAGAGCATCAACTTCCTTCTGCTTGTCGGCGTACGATTTCTCCAACTGATGAAACGTTAGCTATCGTTCATGCCATACAATATGGATTACCCACGTTTTTCACTTCCTCCTCTGACGCAGCAATTTGCGCCTCTTCTTCCTTGATCGAGGTCTCTTTGAGCTCGGCCTGGGTTTTGAGCTTCACCACGGCCTTGTCGAGCTCAGCTACCTCGTCTTTGAGCTTGCTCAACTTGCCACCCTTCTTCAACTCATCTTCCCTCTTCTTCTCAGCGCGCGCCATATCCTTCTCCGCTTCGCTAATCTCATGTTGCTTCTTCTTCTGCTCATTCTTCTTGTCGATGATCTCTGCCTTTTTGTCATCAATCTCTCGCTTGCTCCTTTGACCACGGTTGACTGCTTCTTGCCACTTCCAGGCTCCCAAAACCTGCTCTATACGTTCCTTCTCCGTTTCGGCCTTTTGGAATTCCAAAAAAGTTCGCTTCTCTTCTCGGAGTTTCTCAACGTGGGGGATGATTTCTTCCTCCAACGTCATATTATCGGCGTCGAGCTTCTTTTGTTTCTTCGCCATGGCTTTGCGAGCCTTGTCTTTGCCCTCTTCGTACATACGCGTTCCAGCAGCTTCTTCGACCATCCCTAGAATCTCTTGTGGGCGCATGTTGAGAACCTAAGATACAATCAGCGACCTGTCGAGTCGACCTTGCTGGGGATGTACCTTGGTAATCTTTCCTTGCATAATAACAAAATTCGGGTTGTTGATGTTAAGCTGGATGGACTGGAAGAGTCTGTGAACATTCGTCTGTTGGGATTTGTGGCCATTGATGAGGTACTTTGATATGTTGGGTAGTGCGAACTTTAGGGGCGTCAAAGGTTAGCTTTACAGCAGAAAGCGATAGACAGACTTGTAACGCACCTGTCGCGTTACTGTAATCTGCGGACAGTTTTCATACCCTACTGGACTCTTATCTCTATCCGAATTGTTGAATACGATCGTTACGCTGGCTTTGGTGATACCTGCTTGGCCTTTCTTGTAAATGAGGTCGGCTTGGTGCGAGGCGCGCATCTGGGAGAATATGAGTTGTAGCCGTGGTTTTTAGTAGAATAGACAGACCGTGGACATGGTGGTGAGTCCAAGAACGAAGGAAATCGCGTCGAGAATGTTGGATTTGCCGGATCCATTGAGACCAGTGATAGCGTTGAATGAAGGGTCCCAACCAGATATTTGAGTTCGATTGGGGTATGACTTGAACCCTAAAAAGATTTTCAGTTGGGAAGCAGGCAGAACTCGAGTATTACTGACCTTCGAGGACCAGTTCTTCGATCCGCATGGTGGTGGTTGAAGGTGACGACGCGTGACGGTTGAGTGTCACTTTGGCGCGTCTCATCACGTGGCATTTTCAACTTCTTCTCCGCCTTTGAATCTGATGCAGATCTAACACTGTTAACTCACAGTATGAATCCAAGGGACATTGGGTGAAGCTTCCGTGAGTATTTTCCCTCTTTATACTACCGATACTCAACTATGCGATTAGATTACTTATAAAGAGTACCATCGTCTTCGTTGAAAACCGATGTTGGAAACTCGTGTTCGCAGAGCTATTTGAGAAGCTTGTCGAAACTTGCGCAATGCGAAAGCACCTTGCGAGACTGCTGTGTTGTCTCTATCTCAGCCTTAACGTTCCAAAAAAACCCGTCCACGACTCGGGCAAGCGAAGCAAAACAAGACCCTTCGCATGTTTAGTTACACTCGAGACGGAGGTTCAGTATCCCCCTTCGTCCTCACCGCATCTCGTTACCTACGCACAGGCCTTCCAAGGCTCTATAAAATCTGGCTTTCTTGCTCTGACTGTTCTTCAGTTCACCAACGACTTCTCACCTTAGCCACTCAAAGATGTTCACCAAAGCTGTCGCCTTCGCCCTGACCACCTTCTCTGTTCTTGCAGCTGCGCAGTAGCTGCAGCACTGGTCCCGTTCAAGTATGTATCTTCTGCTCGTCGATTTCTTCGCTGCTCTGACCATTCGACTTTACAGTGCTGCAACAGTGTGAAAGCAGCCAATGACCCATCTATTACTAAACTCTTGTCTACTGTCGGAGTCGCCGTAAAGGGCGTCACTGGACAAGTGTATGTTGCTTTCAAACATTTTTCTGAGACCACCTAGCTCACATTCTATAATACAGTGGTGTCACTTGCAACCCCATCACCGTCATCGGCGCTGGCGGTAACAGCTGCAACACCCAGACTGTCTGCTGTGAGAACAATAACTTCGTGAGTCTTCAGGATTTTACTGTATGGATGTTCGACTTTCTGAATACGCACACAGAATGGTGTTGTCGCCCTCGGCTGTACACCTATCAACGTTAATCTTTAACTTGATATGACATGAGCTCGATATTTCCATGATAGATACGGATTCATTATGAACGTGATGTAGCAGATAAATTAGGATAGTTCAGAATAAACGTAGTAAAAGCAACTTCAGACACTTGCGAGATATATTTGCCGTGAGAAAATTCGGCATTGCTGTCGCGTTGGACGCGTCAACTTGAAGAGACAAACCTCTTTTCCAACCACCATCATTCATTCATGTATTCATCCCGACCCTTCTCCGGCATAATTTAATTTCACCAATCCATGAAACGCTTCGGCTCATGGCATGCATGAACGGCCTGGCTCCAAAAGCTTTAGCCTTTACCGTTGGCGTACGCAACGGCATACAAAATTGACACTCATCATTCTACACCAACTCCGTGGCTACACCGAAGACTCGGAAGACGTGTTTCGAGACTGTATAGGCTTTGGCGATGTCACGGAGGCAAGCCTCTGTACATCCGGGGTGACGTTGCTACCGCAGTCCACACCTCAATCGAACCTTTGGAAAGAATCTGTCGTGCGTTTTAAACACCTTCAGAAGGCAGCAGTATCTTACTCAAAGTAGCTTTCTTCCAGCGTTCGACTCCTCCGAGCCTTCATGTTCGGTAAACTCACATGTTCCTCTCCGGTTTTGGTGCTATATCTTGGGTCTACACATGGCGATACGCTTGGAATATGTTATCCGAAACGCATGTTTAGTCTCCGTATTTCAGGATGCGACTCTATTGGAACCCAGGCCTATCCTGGAGCTCAAGTTCCCCATACAGCAGGCTTCACTTCTCCGTATCTCGTCATCTATGGGTGCACGGACCATCTCTAGCTCTTCAAAAGCCGACTTTCCTTGCTGAATTGGAGTCTCAGTATCTCACATATCCACTGCTCTTCTCAGCCCATCCACCACCATGTTCAAAGCCGTTGCTATCGCCCTCACCGCTTTCACTGCACTTGTTGCGGCTGACCAGTGTAACACTGGTCCTGTTCAGGTTTGTTGACCTTATTTCTGTGCCATCTGTAGGGGATGCTCACCTTTCCTTCAGTGTTGCAACAGTCTCCAATCTGCAAACGAACCCTCTGTTGCAGGACTCTTGGGTCTTCTCGGTATCGCCGTCCAGAGCGTCACCGGTCAAGTGTAAGTTACTTTCCAGCACTTTCCTCGCAAATATCGAGTTTTCTTTGACACTTTTCTAGTGGTGTCACATGTAACCCTATTTCTGTCATTGGTATTGGCAGTAACAGCTGCAGCGCACAGACTGTTTGCTGCGAGAACAACAGCTTCGTGAGTTCTAGACATTTGACTTTACCTATCATCCTGTTAACTCGAATTGGTTTCCTTCAGAATGGCGTCGTTGCATTGGGTTGCACGCCCATTAACATCAACCTCTAGATTCGATGGGCTTTTGACTAGGCAATATGACTAGGATATGAGTTGGCTTCTATAGTAACCTGCACAATAAAAGATTCTATGGTCTCGAGTCATTTGTGTCGCTTTGCTACCAGTTCTTGGACATCGTGAACATGCAGCCAATTTGTCCACAAGGTTTCTTGGCTTTCCAGCGGCAAGTATCCTTTTAGGCCATTGCGTAAAAGTGGAAGAATTGTGAGTGTCGTTTTCGCGCTAGATTGTTTTCCAGCGTCTACCATGGAATTTCAGTGTGGTCGTTCGCTCCTTGATAAATGGATTCAACGCCTCATCGGTCACAAATCAAGGCATGTCTTTCGTCGTTCTATCCCCCTCACATCCCCATGATTGCCTACAGCCGCGGATCACGGAGGCCTCCTTATTCAAGTATAGTCTAAAGCAGTCCCCCCACGTACACTGAACAGAAACGGCTGTATTGCGCATTCGCACGTTCCCGAGCGACGCTGATGATAGAATGGGTCAACACTGAATTTGCACTGAATGCTTTTTGTCTCAGACGGAATGACCCACCTTCTCACATTCCTCATAGGTCTTCCCCTTATCCTCGCAGGCTTAATCGTGGATGTCGCCCCAGACAGCCCCAAGCCATATGTCCTTCCAAATCTCAAAGGATCTGCCGTCAACTTTGGGGGCCTAGTTCTGCGCACCCTCGTTCCCAACAGTACATCCGAAGGCGCTTTGTCTGTGGTAGGCGTCAATGTCGGCCCTTCGCCTCTTAGTCTCATTCACAGTCACAAAGAGGTCGAAGCCTTCTATACCATCAAAGGCTCTGTCCAAGTCTTCCATGACCACGACACCGGCCGCGAAATGCGCGCCAATGATTTTACTCTCCTCGCTCCTGGACACAATCACACTTATCGAATGAATGATCTCGACTTCCAACTCACAATATGTACTGCCCACGGCGGGATCGACCGTTTCTTCGCCGTCGTGGGAGATCCATACAACTCATCCAGTCCCTTTGACCCCGAATCACGACACAAGTTGGATCCTGTCAAGGTTCTGACTACAATGCCCAAATTCAACATTTCCCCTGCACCAAGGAATCTAATCAACACGAACTGGATTAATGGTACAACCCAGAACGGTTTAAGTACCTGGCGCATCGCAGACCAAAAACTTCCAGAAAACGCCAGTACCCCATACTTTATATCCAGCAACCGTGGCCCCAAATACCTGAAACGAGATTCAGGGACCATCATAGCACAGCTCGCGTCGGGGAAGCAGACGAGTGGGAAACTAAGCATTTCAACGATTACCCTCAAACCTGGACGAGGGGGCCCAGCAATGAGCTTTGGCGCTCACCAGGCATTCCAAGTTGTTGAAGGGCAGCTTCAGGTCGAAATTGGTAGAGAGATGGTGCAGCTGATATTTGGAGATCTTGTCTTCATACCGAAAGGCGTCGAATTTAGGTACTGGTCGAGAGTTGGCTTCACCAAGTTTGTGAACTGGGCAGTGCCGGGGATGGGCCTGGCAGACCGCTTGATTGAGGTTTCAGAACCTTGGGCGCATGCTGTATGGCCTGATGAAGATTCAAAGGCTCAAGGAATTGAGCAGGAATCCTATACATTCCGGAGACCGTTATCCTTCCTTCCTCAAGTGGTTGTGCTCGAAACGATGGATATGATAATTGGCTTCTTGTTATTCGTAGCCTGCACGCTAGTGTTTCTACATATCCATTATCGATACAAGTCGAAATGAACTTTGTATATTATCTTGGATATCTTTAGATCTACATTTTGGTTTGACTATATGTACACACGATCTAAATAAATCATGAAATAATAGTGTGTAGAACACAAGAGTCCGGAATTGCACATCGAGAAAGCAGTGGGATATCGGTGAGGACTCCTGGAGGGAGATGCGTGAGTAACATAGCAAATGAATGTAATGTACGTGTAACATGAATGGAAAGCAGCAATGCAAGGTGAGGTATTCATATCAGTGAATAGGGTAACGCAGAGAAGACTATAAACAGAAAAGAAAAAGGCGAGATTAATGATCAGCAGAACCCAACTCTAGTCCGCTCATGTCATTGGACAAGTCCCCATCTACACGGGAAATGACCGCAACCACGACAGAAATATCATCCTTCTTTCCACCAGAGAACTCTCGTCCACATTCCCGTGCTCGACGTGCAAAGGGAGTATCACCCTCATCTATCTGCTGAGGTATCGGCCGAGTCGACGATTTGCAGTGCAGTGTTGACGTTCTGCGTGCGCGCGAACACAGCGCTTCGGATAGAATACCTGCGAGTGTACGCCGCAGAAGTAGGGGATGTGGAGTGTTGTCGGATTTACTTGAGTCGTTCGAAGACCCTAGCCACCCGCCCTTACGCAATCGAGAGACTTCCTCGAGGACGTCTTCATCCCAAAGATTATCACTCAGCCCGTCCGAGGCGATAATAAGTATGTCGTCCTCCTGCACCGGAACTACAAAGGTTTTGGCGTGCGCTGAAGGCGTGGCAGGCGATGAGTGCCCCAGTTGAACGGGGGTATTGAACTAAAAAAAGACAGCCATTGGTCAGAACCCAAGGAACATTAAGGCACTGGGCGCCGAGAAGTAAGATGAACTCACACTCCACCACATTTCCTCGCTTCTCCAGACGATCTCGTCACCTCGAACCAACATGCCCATACAATCACCGATATGAGCCACCTTCATGACAGCCTCCAGCTCCTCCCGGTCATTTATCCGAACTTGCACCTGGGGCGTAGGTGACGGTTGTGGCTGTGGCTGTGTTGCATGTGATGAGGGCGATGGATGATGCTTGGGAACATGGTCGAGAACAGCGATGAGAACTGTTGACGACCCGGCCATAAGAGGCTGTGTTGTTGTAAGGGGTGAAGGTGAAGGTGGCATGTCAAACATTGGAGGAAGATTGAACCATGAAGTCGATGCTGCGGCTGAAGTCGCTAATTCTGGCGAGCCTGGACGAGAGTTGGCAGCTGCATCTTTCGCAGCCACTGGCACCTCTTCTACATGCTCTTTCAGCGTTTTTTGATATGCCCTCTCGAGTATCATAAGAATGTCGAGGCCATCTTCCAGCTCTTCTAGCTGTTCAGACAGCTGGGATTCTAGGTCGAAGTTGTCGGGTTCGTTGGGAAGTGGTGGTGGTGGTGGCGGCGAAAGGAATGGATACAAAGACGAAGGCGCGGACGACAGGAGTGACTCGTACGGAGATAAGAAGGGGTAACCGTATCCGTAGGAGTGCTCTTTAATTGGTGGAGGAGGTAGCGGTGGTTCTTCTATCTGGCTGTCATAATACTCCTCAATCTCAGAGGCACAGTAGTGCATGAGACGTTTGGCAAACAACGCTGAGGGCGACGGTGCTTTTGATTTGCCTTTTACGAGTTTTGACCAGCCGCCAACGCCATCCGCTACGCCCACCGCGTCTGGTCGTATGAAGTACGCGTCTTCCCCTACATTCACAGCGTGCGAAAGAGTATCCTTTTCCCAGTCCTCCGATCGAGTATTCGAAGTCGACGCAGGTCTCTTCGGAATTCCATAAGCTCCTACATCCATTTGATACTTGATCCCCGCACCACTCCGCCGATGACTCCGATTCGCAGACTCTGACTTTTCCTGAGCATGTACGGTGGACGTCGATAGCAAGCCTATACTTGAAGAGGTTCCGACAATCGGATTCCCACTCTGAGATCCTTGGGACTTGGCATGGTAGGGTGATGCTGTAGTGAGAGCTAATGTTCCACCTCCGCCAGAGTTGTGGTTAGACTGAGAAGACTGCTGCTGCTCTCCCCCACCAGTAAGAATACGACTTGACTGGAAGTACTGAGACGTAGGATTGTTGACATTTCGAGGGTTGTGTCCATTCAAAACTGGGGGAGGTGGTGGATGTGCGCCGGCTGCATTGTAATGAAGCGAGCGCTGAGCGGATCTTGGTAGATGTGCATAGAAGCGGGGATGAGCAGAGAATCTCTTTGCGCTCATCGCGAGATACGATGAGAAAGAGAGTCTCGTCGATGTTGAAAACGATGTGGGGAAGGTGGAGGTAGCTGTTGAAAAAGACTCAAAACAGTTACTCCGTGCCGTCCCGTCAAGTGCCTGATGTCATAATCCTATCCGGCGCTTGAACGGCGTTTTGCGGCTTACCTTTGCTCCGGTTCAAACATTTCGTCTGCTACGCAATGTCATCGGAATAGGCAGCATCAGGCAGCATCTAGGTCGTGTACCGGCTGGTTATGGGTGTATGCCGTATCACGGCTCGGACGAACAAGATCCACTGGAACTTGGACGAACTGTCCAATCATATACCACTGATTTTGAGTTCCTTACAAGGACATGTGCGAGCGACATCGGGACGACAGCAACCCGGCTCTCCAATCCTATGACTGCGTCCAAGAAATGTCCTCTGGTTACTGCAGGGCTACTCATTGGCGGAGTTAGCTAGGCAAAAACAAGGCATTCGACTTCTCTGGTGTTTTCTGCTACCTCCGCCTACGGTCAAGGCTCAGATGTGGACCTCGTTAAACTGATACCAGTGATGGAACCGAGGAGGCCCTAGGAGAACTCGATATCATTGCTGTGGCCAAGGAGAAAAGCATTCGCCGCATGGAAAATGCAGTTACTGAAGGTTCTCATGTCTCATGTCAATAGGATTCTGTATACCCTGGACTTGCAAACTGAATGGAAACCGTCAATAAAGCCCTAGGTTCACGTACTACTTGGTCAACCGTCAATACAACAATCTTTGCCAACTCTGTCATATGCTTGTCCAAGAGACTATCTGCATCTTTGTGTTACTACGACTGCAAGATACGAGAATTTAGGACCTTTCCCAGAAAGTGCTGTTTCTGATGGAGTCAAAGCCAACAGTACACCTCTGAATCACAGCAACCAGGCTGTTAAGTGAGGTACACTATCAGTCATTTATGCTAGATCTATTCTGCCGATTGACGCAGGCATGCATATAGGTATGAGGCTCTAGAGCAGCCTTGTTACAATGCTACTAAGGCTTAGTTTCCAGTTTCTTCCGATCCGGACTTCCGCTGTCGGAACCTACGGGATGCTCAACTCGAACCCCACTAGGATTATGGTCGTACCTCCGAAGTGCAGACGCCTGTTTAGGACAAACCCTGACAAACCACCCTGAGCAGAACGATAGATGTTACGGGTCGTATTCTGAGCGGCTCCCATATCTGGTTTATTGCCATGGTTTGAAGCACGAATGTCAAATGTCCGTGTACGGTAGCATTGATTGTACTTGTATGTAGTGCAACCAAGTTGCAATCCATCCGTGTAGTTGACAAGTTGTGTGCTGAGAGCCGAGGCGCCTGAATTTGTCATTACTGACCGCCAAGTGGCTGTGCTATTTTTCCGATTCATGCGAGCGACTCTCCTTCGTCGTTCCGTGCTTCCTCCTACTATACGCCAGCTCCTCTTACCTATACCTCCTTCTCAACTTAGTTCTCAAGATGCCGAAAAACCAGTAACAGTCACTGGATTCGTCAAATCTATACGTCGCCAAAAACGTGTCTCTTTTGCTGTTGTCAGCGATGGTTCGAATGCAAAGGGGATGCAGGCTGTTTTCTTGGACACTCCGGTACCAAAAGAGTGCGTAGTACATCTCTTACGCGCATTTCTGCGTCATTTTTGATACTGATGGCGATACACAGCTTAACCAACGGTGCAAGTGTCAGACTAACCGGAAAGTTATCCAAATCTCCTGGAGCAGGACAAGAGAAGGAATTGATCGTCAATGGTGTCGAAGTTCTCGGTGCTTGCGATCCTGAGGTGTGCTATTCTCTCATTACACGTCTGAAATCATACTGAAGCCGTGGGCGAACGCAGACATACCCAATCCAAAAGCAAACTCTCTCAAACGAATTCTTGCGCGACAATGTCCATTTACGAGCTAGGGCGGGGTCTATAGCTGCTATGATACGCATGAGACACGCTTTGCAGAGGGAATTGGAAAGCTGGTTCGATGTAGGTCTCCTTCAATTCTCCACAAATTGCATTAACTCACTTTTCTTATCGTAAAGAAACACGATTTTTACCACGTCAATACCCCCATTCTCACCTCTAACGATGCTGAAGGCGCTGGGGAGACATTCAAAATCAGTACAACCACGGAAGAAGCTCCAATCTCAGCGCTAGAGGAAAATCACCAAAAGGAAGAACACTTTTTCAGTACCCCCGCACACCTAACCGTCTCTGCTCAGCTTCACCTTGAGGCATTCCAACATGCTATCAGCCGCATGTGGACGCTCTCACCCGCTTTCCGAGCCGAGAGAAGCGATACCAGTAGACATCTTGCAGAATTCTGGATGCTTGAAGCTGAGTGGGGTGACGTCTCTCCCTCTGCCTCTACTCCTGGGGGTGTACGCGGAATCTGCGCTTTCGTCGAAGGAATGCTACGGCATACTGTTCGTGGGCTTTTGGAAAGGGACAGGACCAAGGAGGATCTAGACGTTCTTTCGGATGGCAACAGTAGGCAATCGGAGCGAAGGGAGCAGATCCACAAAGCTGTCTATAGTCCCGAACCTTGGACGGTGATGACATACACTGAAGCCATTGAGCATCTTCGGGGTTCAGGGCAAACATTCGAGTTTGAACCGGTGTGGGGTAAATCGCTGCAGAGTGAGCATGAGAAATGGCTCGCGGAAAAGATGGTGGGAGGTCCGGTGTTCGTTGTGGATTATCCGGTCGGGTTGAAGCCGTTTTATATGAGATTGAACTCGGCGGCGGAAGGTCAAGAAGGAACGGTGGCGTGCTTTGATTTATTGGTTCCTGGAGTGGGTGAATTGGTCGGCGGGTCGGTTAGAGAGGAACGAGAAGAGGTATTAATCAAGAGGATGAGGGAATGCGGTTTATTGGAGGATACTGGAGAGCTTGGGGCGTATCAATGGTATTTGGACTTGCGCAAGTACGGTGGCGCACCTCATGTCGGCTTTGGTATGGGTTTTGAAAGACTGGTTTCATGGGTTGGTGGAGTAGAGAATGTGAAGGAGTGCGTGCCGGTACCACGATGGGCTGGCAGGATGATGCTCTGATTAACCATAGGTATACCGTATAAATATCAACCGCATATTCTCGACCGATTTCGCATGCGTGAAAGTTGCTCTTTCCTCTTCTCGGGCGATCTAAGTAGTGCGTTGCGTCGGTGAAACTACAGAGATGGGTGGTGACATACTATTGTGTCGGACATATATCGTCATAGCTGTAGGAGCAGAGGTCGAGTGCTCTAGCATGTATTTCGCGTGTGTATCGCTTTGGAACCCTTAGCTATGTATGCCCCTTGCAAGTGAAAAAGATTCGCTGGCCCAGGCCAAGGAATCAAATCAAAGATTATCTGGTTTCCGACATGTCTTCAGCTAGTTTGATTCGTGTCAAAGCTGCACGTTTGTGTGGAAAACATGATCTGAGATTGATCTGAGAATGAGACATAGATGCAGGCTACAGGGCAGTTTCTTCGTACAATCGAGCGAAAAGGACATATGACCCCATGACGTTTTACTATTAGCGTCAACCATCCTGGTCTACTGTGTCAATATTTTGTGCACCTGCGGCGTAAGCGCGGGGGAAACTGGGTGTCTTGATCATTAGTACAAACACTCATACTTATATCAGTCGTTACGCACCTGATTTTCCAAGCCTCTTCTGCCTCTTTCATCAGCCTCTCCATTTCACCTTCGAGTTCTGGTACCGTCCTTCCGGCCTGTAGTTCTTCATAGACCTTCTGGTAATATACCTTGACAAGGGTAATCGATTGTCGGCGGCTGTATTTATCAATTAGTTGTTGAGGAGTCAGCGCCTTGATGATCGCTTGGTCTGTAGGAAGATTCTTGGCTTTATAATCGAAATCGTTTATCCTCACGGTAGCTGTAGATGCAATGAGCTTCGTAATCTGAGTACTCTGTGGATGCAGCGTACGAGAAATCCAGAACCCCATCTCTAATGCGATCTTGAGGATATCATGGCAAATCGTATACATTTCATGATATTCCAGCTCTTCGCCTGCGTTCAGGAAGTCATACGTCGCGGAACACTTGTGAGCACCAATGTCTTCGAAATCAATTACACGCAGCTCATTGCCATCGATGAGCACATTTCTTTCCTCGAAGTCGAATGGCAGGATTCCTGCTTTGTGGATTTTGAACAAATGGTCGAGAATACGAGCCCTGCTTACCAGTGGTGAGCAACCAGCAAAATCAAGCTTGCAGAGTACACACTTGATGCTACGCTCCAAATCGTCGAACATCTCTCTGACAGGCTCTCCAAACTGTTCCAAGACAATACCCGCTAAATAACCACCAGTATTCCTTTCCGCACGAAACAGGCCATAGAAGTGGGGGACGACGGAGCCTTGTAGATGCTTCATGTCGTTGTAGCAGTCCGCTTCAGTACCAAGGCTGTTCAGTACGTCTCCAACCTTTAGGACTACTTGTCTCTTGCCATGTTTGTCTGTAATATGTGCGAGGTAAACGGTGGATCGTTTCGTGTCACTAAGGATATCAGTGACCCTGATAATGCTTGCAGAGTCGGGCACTGGGTATCTGCGATTGAACTGAGCAATGGGAGAAGGATAACGGAGAGCAGTTCTGGCACGATGCAGACGATTCCTAGCTTTTGTGTCGTCGAGTTCGAAGGTGATCTGGATTGTCATAATGGTTAGTTAATTAGGAGTACTGGAAGGTGGCCACAGTGGAGGACCAGGACTAGCCTGGCAAGCCGTCTTTACTCGCACAGAAGATAAGTAAGTCGTTGTGCACGCTTGGACCGACGCAGTGGGTCATGTGAAGATCCTTCTCCACGGCGACACCGGCTGTCATTTTCATTTCTCTAACCATCATGAGAATCACAAGCCCCCCTACCTTTCGCTTCAACCGCAACTACAATGTCGCCACTCAATGATAGTGATATCGCGGGCAGTATCATTCACTTTCCCGATATCAAACTCTCGCATGCAGTGCTCGTTGGTTCAGGTGATGTTCTTGCTCAGTACTCAGTTGGGACCCTTCTGAACCTTAACCTATAGCTGTAATTAGTTATGCGCTTGCTTATAAGCTCTGGTTATATCCTCTATTCTTTTCCCCTCTTCGCAATCTCCCAGGCCCTCCTCTCGGACATCCAATCTTTGGCCAGTCTCTGACAGTCATCAACAATGAAGTCGGAATTCCTCAACGTGAATGGATTAAGCAGTATGGCCCTGTTGTTCGCACCATTGGCCCCATCGGAATCGAACGACTCATGTTCTTGAAACCCGAGGCCTTGCACAAGATCTTGGTCAAGGATTGGGTTGATTATCCCCGGCCTGGATTCTTGAGAAAGATTTTGGGGCTCGTCACAGGCTATGGGCTACTTACGGTAACAGGAGACGAACATAGGCAGATGAGAAAAGCTATGAATCCTGCGTTTTCCATTCAAAACCTCATGGCTCGTGCGTGTTCCCCTTCCATCTATGTTGCTATTCATCTCTAAGCACTTTTTGACAGAAACCGACATGTATTATGATGCAATCAATGGGTGCGTTTGCCACGAGCTCCTTTCTTCGATACTTGATACTAACTTCGATCTACTGAATTATTTCAAGACTCGTGCAGGTTATTGCATCCGAGCTGGAAGCACAGGAGAAATCGGAGCAGGGAAAAGTAATACCTGTGTACGAATGGAGTGAGTGATACATATGCTCCCTGTGCGCGCACGAGCACTGACGATGCACATCTATTTCTATAGTGAGCAAAGTAACACTCGATATCATCTGCGAGACTGCCTTTGGTTACAAGTCCGACTCGATACATAATCCGCACAACGAACTCGCAGAAGCATATGAAGCTCTTGTAAACTTGCAGTCTAGTCCGTAGTGTCTCTCAGATCTCGACAACCTCTAATCCTTGAGCAGGCGCCAACATTGCAAAACTCATTATTGCAATCTCAGTACCGGGCGTGTCGGCCTTCTTGTTGTCAGACGTTGGCTATAGGTTCCGAAATTTCTTCCGAATTTCAAGGTTCACAGGTACTGTTTGCCTGTCTCTAGCCTCTTCGAATGCTTATGCCATTATAATATAGCTGATATCTCTACTGTACTGGGTGCAATGCATACTATCAAGCGTATTTCTCGCCAGATGCTGGACGAGAAGATCCGCGAGTCGTTGGATTCAGGGATTGCAGCAGGGGATTCTGAGTTGCATGGCAAGAAAGATATCATGAGTATCCTTGTTCGAGCAAGGACTAGTGAGAGTGAAGGCGCGTACAAGATGAGTGACAAGGCGATGATCAATCAAGTGGTATGTCACGGTCAATTTTCACTTTTTCAGAGCGCAATAAACCAGACACCTATAGCTAACATTCCTTGGGGCGGGACATGAGACCACAGGTATGATGGCTTTCCCTTTCTCTCCGAACGCAACAAGCTTATGAACGTACTATAGCCTCCGGACTTGCTTGGGTAAATACAAGGACCAAAGCATACCTTGCCAATCACTGAATGGATACGTACAGACGCTCTGGCTTCTCGCCAAGGACCAAGAAAGTCAACAAAAGCTTCGCGAGGAAGTACAGCCAGTGTTTGCAAATAACAGTCGACCAGATTACAAAACGCTCCGCGACATGAAATGGCTGGATTGTGTTGTGTACGTTGCGTGCGATTTCTACTGTTTTACTCTGGAGTAACTCTGTCCTCAGTATGGAGAGCCTCCGTGTGATGCCTCCCGTACCACTCACGGTCAGAAAGGCTGCGAAAACTGATTACATTGAAGGCGTTCTGGTTCCCAAAGGAACTTTCTTCTGGATACCAGTACGTCAACTCCTTTTGACTTTGGCATTGACTTTGGCATTGCTCAAAGAAGCCGTTTAGATCAGGCCAGTGAATACATGGAAGGAGATCTGGGGTGAAGATGCTGAAGAGTATGTTATTGTATGAATAATTTAGCACCATAGCTAACTCGCAATTACAGGTTCCATCCAGCACGATGGTTGAACTTACCGAAGGATTATCATCCTAGCTTTTCGCTACTCTCATTTATTGCAGGACCGCATGCCTGCATCGGCAAGACGATGGCTATCATCGAAATGAAGGCCGTTTTGGCGTTAGTTATCTGCTGTCATCCTGCTTTTTCTGTGTCTAATCTACTGACAGGGCATTGGTTGCAAACTTCCAATTCGAACCTGCGTATGAGGGTCAGAAGGCGAAACCAGCTGCGGCGATAACCATGAGTATGTCTGATCATTAAATGGTTCTCCTACTCGACTAATGATGGTGGCAGAACCAACAGATGGCATGCCTTTGAATGTGAAGAAGGTGCCATTCATGAGCCGACAGTCTTAAATTTGGTTCATCTGATTGGCGAACTCGGACTACTGCTTTATTTACACCTGATGTATTGGATTGGAATTTACTGTAATCTGCAAATATCATGTAAAACTTGGATCGGACTCAGTACTGAATGTGTATATGGCGAATTTGAAGATCGGGCGCGTCCACAAGACTGCGACGCGTGCCACATGATCTGTTCTTAAGTAGTATGTCGCATAATAACCACCGCCAGTCCCAGAGTTCGAGTTCTTCAATCGAGTAACTACCTAAGGGACTACTTTTGGTCGCAAGAGAAGCACCTAGTCTATTCTAACTCCAATATTGAATGGGAAAGGGACAGTGGTCTTCGAACTCGATAAGGTGGCAAGGGGGTGTCGCCGAGGTGCAATAGCTACTCAACCTGGTCAAAATTCGGGCAAGGACCACGGAGAATAACCCATTTTATTGATACATTTAGATAAATAATGCGCGTTGTAGTAACTCAATTGTAGTGTAATGTAACGATGAGAAAAGACGCAACGAGTGAAATACGGATATGTACGCTTCTGAATCACAAACCAAGATTTTAGAACTTCCATCCCGAAGTGAGCTTGGTAACACCATTAGGATCATATTTGGCCTGAATCTCCCTCAATCGAGGAAGGTTAGGGCCAAACAACGAACTGGTCGGGGTGTCGAATGCTGCGTAGTTGGGGTACAGCGTAACATCAGGAGGCAACACAGGCTGGAATCCTCCGTCAGCGGATGCAGCAAAGTTGGCCACATTGGCGTTGATTTCCTTGAGAGTGTCATGAAACCACTGATCTTGGGCATCATCGAGCCAGTAAAGACTGACGACGGATGGTGCGAAGAAAGTCCCAGGCTCGTGGTAGTAGGCGGCAGGACCGTTGGGTTGGTGGTCAAAAATGTCTTGGCTGAGTGGCTCGACAGCCATGGTGAACTGAGTAGCGGAGCGCTCGAAAGCTTCGGGGCCGTGGAGCTGATGAATAGTCCATTCAGTGCCAACAGTCCGATTTCAGATATGCACACATTACCTTGATCTGGGCGGCAATAGTCTTGAGGACAGGTACTGAGTACTTGGTTATTGAGACGGAGCGCCACAATGTCCTACAAGAATGTCAGTTTAAGAAATTCCACCATCGAGTAGGTATACTTGCCTAGGAAGCACTGGCGGGTTAACAACGAACGCACTGACCAAAGTGGTGAGAGAACTCGTCATCAGAGTGCTGGATGCTGCTGGGATAGCGAGGAGAGCATCGAACGTTCCGGCAGGAGCACTCGGTCCGTGGTAGTAGTAGAACACAGACGCGAATAATCCTCCTTGTGCTGGGTCGTAAGCATAGGTAACGCCAATAACAGCTTTGTGATCTTGATTGCTAGTCTCGAACGCTGCGATGGCTTCAGCAAGGTCATCGAGGTTTTCTTCCAGGTAAACGTTAAGACCACCCTACAGGATATTTCAGCAAGTTATCCTCAGAGTTGTGCCCAATAAAATTATCTTACCCAGACAGCAGGTTGAGGAATAGCCGTATAGTCAATCCTGGTGACAACACCAAGGTTGTTACCTCCTCCGCCCTATGAACGTGTCAGTCAAGGTGATAAAACCCGTAGTGCAGATAGTGACTAACCTTCAAACCAAAGAACAAATCCTCATTCTCACTACTCGTCGCAGTAACCACCTCTCCCGTCGGCAACGCGACCTCAAACGCAACCACCGTATCACAGGACAACCCAACCTGGTTCGTCATCCACGAATAACCTCCTCCGAGCGTGAATCCTCCAACACCAACACCTTTGACACGTCCAAGTGCTGCAGAAACGTTGAAAGGCTCGAGTTTCTGGTAGACTTGCTCTCCGGTTTGTCCAGGGCCGACAGCGGCGATATTGGTCGCGGGGTCGTAAGACACGCCGTTGAAACGGCTGGTGACGATGAGGACACCGGGTGAAGAACTCCAACCCCTGCATGAGTCCAATTAGTTTACGAATGGTCTTCCAAGTCGAGGAAACGTCTTACGGATTGGTAGTGTGACCACCAGACTTGACACCATACGGCGTCTGATGTTTGCCCACAATAGTAAGCTATAACGACCCCTGCGTCAGCTCAAGAACCCCTTGCATCATCAAAAACCACTCACAATCAACGCAGCATCCTCCGCTGTCCCCGGCTGCACCGTACACGCAGAATCCTGCGCCGAAGACGCGTACGGGTGGTGGATATCTTGCGTGTATTGGTCGGATCCTAGCAAACACCCACATCAGGCTACAATTCCCAAAACAAACCAGAAGAAGAATACACACCAGGATAAGCCACAGCAGACGCAGACGAAATCTGCTTCTCAATCTCCTTGCACGTTTCCGTGTACCCCGCATTGGGAGCAGCTGAAACAAGCTTGGAAGCAAGCACGAGTGCGAGAAGACCAGAGAACATTCCCATTTTGCGTCGCTGAGAAGACCAGACCAGGAGAGGAAGCTGTTGGTTTAGCTGAGGTCACCACCTCAAGCCTTTATACATCCTTCCATGCTCTATCTTCAAACTGTAGCCTCGTAGAGTATCGACAGAGACGAGTAGAGCCACGGATACGAGCGCGCAGCCTAAATTTGAAGGCGCCCGCTTTCAATAACAGGCGGCGCTTTGATGCGTAACAACGAATGTATTGGAAGAGTCGGGAAAAGAGACTAGAAACACCTTGTTAGCCGACGCACACCTTTGATGTTACGTTTGATGAGATGGGTATCGTCTGGCCAACGACCCATCGGCACCGATAAAGTTAGGACCGTACCCAATAAATGTCTATTTTTGGTGTAGAGAAATGCTCTGCATTCCTCGCGTTTGCTTTTCCGCTGACGACAAAAGGTAGCAAAAGGTCTTCTGGTAGAGAGAAAGGCGAGACCAATTCTACCGGGGAGCGCGTGTCTCGATGAACTGCATTCCCAGTTACTGCCTTGGAGCTCAATTACGGAGTGCCCGGATCGAATGCCCTTCCTAGTCTTCAAAGCTTCATCCCTGACCTCGAGATCTTTGGCCTACCACTAGCTTTGGAGCGAAAAGAGAAAGCACCACCTTGCCGACCACGCCGATACGAAGTTCGCCGTTGAAGGGAACTTTCATGTTTTGCTGATGTATGATACCGTCGTGTATACAGGAAAAGACGTCCAGTCTCGACCGCCGTAAGTGTCTGAAGGATAGACTCAAAATCTAGAACCTAAGGTCAGCACAAATTCCGTCTATAATAATAATTCCTCATGCATACCTTCTCATCCCCTCATCCCTTTCCGACACCTTCACCACACCCTTCTCAACCTCAGCGTCTGCCTTCTCTGCCTTCTCCCAATCCTCAGCCCGGGTCATCGGCAACTACCCCGGCGGAAACACTCCTTCGCTTCCTTTGTGAATATTTCACCCCGACCAAAATCCAACTTTGGTTCACCCAGGCCATTTTCGTCCAACTTGTTATCAGAAAATCGCCCTTCCACGCAACATCCATACCAATCCTTCTTGAAAGAACTTGATCGCAAGAGCTTCGGGAGCTGATGACGGAGATGGTCTTCGGGCTGGGGGTGCGCGTCCACTCGGATGGGATTCTGGAGTTCTATAGGTTCACCATGTCCAACGTTTTCGAGAAAGCTGAGGAATACACGTAAGTCAGTGACTCGTTGGTGTATAGAGGATGCAACGGCATGAAAACTAGTGTACATTGTTGTTCAATCAGAGTCAACAATCAATAGAATGGAATCTTACATGTGTAACCCTCGCCGCCAACGTACTCGACTCTGGTGGAAGCATCGTCTCTGTTTTACTCTGTTGAACGTTGGTAGCGATGTAGACTTGGGCCTTGTCGAGGTACGAACAACCAGAAGCTCAGATCTCAGAAGCTAGCCTGTGAATTTGGTCAGTCTAACAGCATCTAAACAGAACAGCATCAGCGCTTAGGATAGACCCAGACTTCGTCGGATCTCGCTACCTTCAACACGACTTCACTAGCCGTATGACGAATACCGCCAATCCTTCTCGAACTAGGCCTCTCGTTCAGATCCAACCCATTTTCACCAGGGCAGATTCTCTTCCCAACAAACAAGAGGCTACTCAAGAAATCATTAACGAAATGAAAGGGAAGATTAGCGACGCCGTGACAGAAGCCGTCCGAAGCGCGCTGGAAGGCGCTACGCCTGGGTCTCCAGAAACGATATCGAAGATGATGTGCTTGACGCCGATATTGACAAATGCTGTGGTAAATTCACCGTTCGAGATAGATGAAGTGCGGAAAAGCATCGCTGGGGCGTGTGGATTAAGTGGTTGGAATGTAAGGCTTGTTCACATATCCTCAGCCGTCTTTTGCCTCGACCAAATGCAGGTTCAGTCATCAGTTCGTTATCTTCAGCACTTGCACTCGAGAGATCAGCTCAGGACATTTACATCGCAACTACATTTGTGATCCTAGAGGTACGGGCCATATGGCACTGGTCGACCCTCTTTCTTCCACAATTCGAGGTGCTCGGAGCCCACGACAGGTGGCCTAAAGCCATTCATGTTCCAAAAGACGGGCTTTGAAGGTTGATTAGCCTGGGAATGTATGGGAAGGAATCAACTCACATCTTCATTGCTGACTTGAATCTCCCAGTCGATGCCCTTAGCCTTGGTCCAAGGCGCAATAGCTGCCTCATATCTGTCCATGAAGCCGCGTTTACCAGCTTCACTATAGGGAATAGTTATGAGGTGGCCCAATGAAAAGGTATAAAACGCCCACATACTCCTGTTGGTGGTGGGCAAGATGCTCGACGGCAATGCGGACAAAGTTGTTATTCCGTTGCCCGCCGACATAGAAATCACCATCATCGATCTCGATAAAGCTGACGACGACGTAGAATTTGGGAATAATTTTGTAGATCTCTGTGATCGCCTCAGCTAGGGCATGTTTCTCTTCAGGAGTGTACAAGCCACGAGGGACGTAGTAGCGGTGGAAAGGCATACTTAGTCGTTTGTGTGAGTGATTGAGTAAAGTGGTGTCTGTCAGGAGGTGATTGGTATCTAAGGGTTTTATACCTTGAAGGTGATGAAATAACAATAACATGCATAAGCATATCTCTGAGGGACTATTGTATCCCGGCGAACTGAGTAAAGGTCTTATTGAACGACTTCGGGCATACTGTCTCATGACCGAGGTAATGACATTGTTGAATGTCAAGGCGCGGGTACCGACGTTCGCGGGCGGCTACAAGGCAAAATCTCTACATACAGCTTAAGAACTGAAGCTACGGAAGATTAGTATGGGAATTCCAGTTACAAGCGTGAGCGCCAGGCTCTTCAACGGCCCGTGTCTTTACAAGTCAAAGGTCCAAGGATGGTACCTATCAACATCGGCTGTGGCGAGGTGACAAGCCATTCTAGATGAATGTGCACCGCACGATTTGAGGGAATAGAGAGGTGATAGATAGATAGATAAATACACAACTCCGGAGGTGAGTACTTGAGTATTCACAATAAATTGAGTGATTTGTGATGAACAAGGTAATACATCTACAATGAGTGCGGACATGGTCGTCAAGCGTCAGAGTCCAAGCTTCGTGGCATTTCTATACTTGTGGATAATCACAGGACTTCATAGTGATGTACTACTAGTAGAGCGTCGGGTTTGAGGCGTTCGTGACAAGGCTGACAGTCAGACTCAAGTCGTAGCCTGGCTAGCCTGACTTTACTCGCACAGAAGATAAGTCGTTCTGTGCTGACGAGTAAAGCCTGGTACCCGGGGCGGGGGGTACCGTCGTGGTCGGCTAATTTCAAACTCCGCCCAGAAACGCTCTCTGAGTCTCTTGTCTTCATCAATTACCGTATCTTATCAGTGTACCTTCCTATCTTTCTGTACAAATTGTCTTTTCTCTCTCTTATACCCCCGCACCGACGTGAGATACCATTCAGCATGTCTAATAGTCAATAAGATAAGGATATGAGCCCATTGGACCTCCTCCTCCGAGTCACGCACTCCAGCACCTGGCAATACATTCTATCCACATCCTCCGCTTCACCTCAGCATGAATGTCTTCATATATATATGCCATCACAACCCCATACATCTACACCGCCCTCGAGAGTGTCACCCCTGGTCAGTTCTACAGGATTGTATCCTGTTCGAAACAGAGGTCGAATATTGTGCAATGAATGTAGTTTCGTTGATACTAAAGTGAGCGAGAGAAGAATGATCTCTGTGTTTTGGCGCTCGATAAGGCTGAAAACGGTGATGCACCGAAGGGCGGTACGAATGGATGCAATCTTCTACAGATCCTGTCCTGTGCGTATCCACATTAATAGCTAGTAATGGGAAGTACCAGAGGTTTCTTTCTGTAGTCAGACTGTGAATGATAATTATCCAGTCAAGTCTATTACGCTGAATCACGCACCATTTGCTCTTGTAAACTCTTTTCCAGCTCTTGAACAAGGACCATGAACCCAGTCAGGAAGTTAGGCTCATCTCCACCAATCTTGACGACCAATATTGTATTAAAAACCACCTGCTGCGTGACAGATAGCTTCGAGAGTGTGGAGAGGATGAGGAAAACGAGGTTGAATCAGAATCTGCCATACAATAATGAACGAAAAAATCAACGCGACACGCGCTGGTGTCATGACACTGGGCGGCATGGGTCCGGCAAGCGTCGGACTGTGAAATTAACCGACCACGACGGTACCCCCCGCCCCGGGTGCCAGGCTACTCAAGTCGCAAAAGGCGCCGCGTCGACCACGTGCAAAAAAATTTACCGCTCTGCTATTGATATAAGTGCTTTAGCCTCGGTGTTCACCCAGAAGGCCCCTCTCATGGCACGGCTTCGCAAGGAAAAGGGCGGAAAGAGTCAATCTGGACCAAAAACTGTTTCTGGCAAATCGAAACACAGCAAGAAGGACGACACTGTCTTGAAGGATCAAATCGCTCGCCTCGGCGGGACAGACGCAGATTTCGATTTATTAAAAGACGTGGATGAGAATGTTTCATCTGGGGTATCTGCCGTAGATGTGAGTATTATATTGTATTGCAGAGACCGGTCGGCTGACATCCAACAACTTACTTTGCAGCCAAAACTCGCCCAAGATGTTTCTAAATTCTTGAAGGATCTCAATTTTGACACACCCGCATCTGAGGCACCAAAGCCCTCTATCGAGAAGCTCAAAAAAGACAAGAAAGAAAAGAAAAAAGAAGCCAAGGCGAAAGGTCGCGACGGGGAGGAGTCATCTTCACCGGTGAAGGAGAAGAAAGACAAGAAGGATAGGAAAGACAAGAAGGGAAAGAAGGAGAAGGATGCAGGTGATACGACTAGTGGACCCTCGAAACACACGCCCCTCGAAGAAAACGAACTTGAACCTGAAAAACCCAAAGTCGAGCTTCCTAAACAAGTGACATTCAACTCGGACTCGTCCTTCGTGTTCCACCCGACATCCCAGTGGTATACTGCTGTTCCCGGACTGAAGCCTTCACCGAAACCTCTTCCCACAGCAACTCCTTCTCAGCTACAAACTCTGACTTCGAAGGCTGCAGACCTTCACGCTGCAGATATCAATACGTTCAAAACATCCGCTAATAGTTCATCCCACACGGAGGCTAGTTTCCTGTCGAAGATAATACAGTCGGGTACGCTGTCGGACAGGCTCAGTGCCCTCACGCTACTGGTCCAAAGTAGCCCGGTTCACAACATAAAGGCGCTAGAGACTTTGAAGGGAATGGCTGAACGCGGAAAAGGGAAGGGCGGCCGAGAAGAGAGCCTCAAAGCACTACGATGCATTGTGGATTGGTGGGTCGGTGGTGGAGCACCGGATCGTAAACTCAAGTGAGTTCTTTATCAAAAAACTTTACTTCTGTGTCTGACAGCGCACTCCTGCAAGGTACTTCCGCGACCAGCCACTGTTACACACATCCGTGACCGATGAACATCTCGTAGCGTGGTATTTCGAGGATTGGCTGAAGAAATACTTCTTCTCTATCCTTCGAATACTAGAGCAATTCTCTTTGGACCCTTTGGTCTATGTGCGAATGCAAACGCTAAGTCTGATCTTCACTCTGCTTCGTGACAAGTCAGAGCAAGAGCAGAACTTACTACGCTTGCTTGTCAACAAATTGGTGAGCCACCTTGTACTCTGGTTAGTCTATCAGAAAGATTGACCTATACCACCAGGGAGATACCGAAAAGTCTGTTTGCTCTCGCGCTTCATACCACATTCTCCAACTTCTACAGACACATCCGTCCATGAAGACAGTAGTGGTCCGAGAGATCATCTCTCTGGTGCTTCGGCCCCCAGCCCCGACAGCTGCTGCGACTGTTTCCGCCGCTGCGGCTGCCGTTGCAGCGGGCATAGCTCCACCCCCTTCCCATGTCGCCAACCGTAAAATCAAGTTCTCAGACGATGCTGATTCGCCGAGTACTTCGCACTCCGCCAAAGGCAAAGGCAAAACCCCTGCTCCAGAGAAGAAACCCACGAATACGCACGCGAGGTATTATGCTACCATCACGTTCAACCAAATTGTGCTCACACCTGGTGATCGCGACGTCGCGCTCAAACTGGTCGATGTGTACTTTGAGATGTTCAAGGAGTTACTCGGAGAGGGAGACAGTCACGAAGGTGAAGAAGAGGAGATCCAAGGCTCCGATAAGAAGGGGAAGGGCAAAGAAATTGCCCTGGACAAAAAGGGTCGCGTCATGGATGGTAAAAGAGGCGCAAAGGCCAAAGGAAAGGGAAAAGGACACGCAAGTAAAGGTGCCGCTGGGTTTGAAGAAATCGAGGACGAGAACTCGAGGCTCATATCTGCAATCCTTACCGGAGTAAATCGATCGTTACCTTTTGCAAAGATCGACACAAACGATGCTGGGTATGTGATCATTGCACTTATCGCGGATGAATAAGACTTGACTTTATGATGTGCTAGGTTCATGAATCACATTGACACACTCTTTTTGATCACGCATACCTCTACGTTTAACATCTCGTTGCAAGCCCTCGTTCTACTTCAACAGATTTCGTCTTCAATGTCAGGGGAAGGGTCTTCCAAATCATCCGTTGCGGCTAAGTCGATAACGGATCGCTATTATCGAACATTGTATTCTTCACTGCACGACAACCGACTTGCCACTTCTTCGAAGCAAGCGATGTATCTCAACTTGCTCTTCAAATCAATAAAAGCCGACGCCGGTAACCTGGACAATGAAAGAATCAAGGCTCTTGTACGGAGATTTGTACAGGTTCTGGTATCTGGCGGCAATGGTGCCACAGAGTTTGTTGCAGGGGGTTTATACCTGCTGGGAGAAGTGGGTCCTCTTTCTTTGACTACAAACTGCCTTCTAATAGTGTATTTCAGCTCTTCAGTACAGTTCCTGGCCTGCGTAGTATCGTGAACGAATCCGAAAAATCAGATGCTGAATCCTACGATCCCCGCAAAAGAGATCCTCAATTTGCGCATGCATCTTCGTCGCCTCTGTGGGAATTGGTATGTCTCCCTTGCTTCAACTTGTGATTTATGAGTTGAACCGATCTTGTTACCGTCAGGTACCGCTTCTACATCATTATCACCCAGCAATATCGCTCCATGCTCGGCAACTACTCACGTCGCAGCCCCTCACAGCTGGTGCCGATCTATCCTTGAACACACTTTCGCATTTCTTGGATAGATTTGTCTATAAAAATCCCAAGAAAACTCCCTCGGACGGGAATGGTCCAAAAGGCAAAGGTGTTAGCGCAATGCAGCCCGCTGGGAGTGCGTTAGAAGGTGTCAAATTGGTCAAGGGCGAGACAGCTGCTAGCGGGGAAATGTTAATGAACGAGGAACAGTTTCTGAAGAAGAAGGCTGAAGATGTGCCAGTTGACCAGGTGTGTGCCAAAACGAACCATCTTTACTCGAGCCTTATGCATACTCTTTCCGACAGCTATTCTTCCACAAATTCTTTCAAAGAAAACGTGAAAGAGAACAAGCCAAGACTAAGGGTTCCAAAAAGGTGGGACAGGATAGTGATGAATCCGATCCGGACGCTTCGGATGAGGGTGAGGAGATGGACCTGACAGGTGACGAAGCCGAGCAGGCAAAGAAGGGGAGCGCAGAGGAAGATGACAATGACGACGATGATAGCGACAATGATGAAGATGAGATCTGGAAGGTGGGTTCTAACATGCCACATCTTTCCTTTCGAGCCACTAACGCTCTTCTAGGCTATGAAAGCGAGCATGCCCAAGGCCGACGGCGATGATGACCTGCTGGATGTATCCGACATGGACGATGATGATATACCGTCAGGCTTGGATATGAGCGATATAGACATAGACGACGACGAATCTTCTGGTGGGGGTCTGGAAGAAGAGGAAGAGACAGACGGTGACCAAGAGGAGGATGGCCTCTCGTTGGCTGAACAGTCCGACAACGAAGATCTCGTTCCTCTTGACGATATCCCGCAAGGTTTAATTGAATACGACGGCTCGGATGCTGACAGTGAGGAAGAGTGGCAAGGCATAGATGAGGGAGCAGTCAGTAAAAAACGAAAAAGGAAAGATGAAGAGGCGAGTAAGAGAAAGAAACCGAGATCTTTACCCACTTTCGCTAGCTATGAGGATTACGCTAAGATGATAGAGGAAGGTCCCGAGGATGATATATAGGATGTATTACTTACAGTAGCAGAGATATACATTCGGTTTAGTCAAAATAATTGAAGCGTACAACGAACGTGCTACACCGTGACAGGCGTTACTTTGTTTTTCTCCCTTTCTCTTCATGGCCGAAGACAACCCCTACCTTGCTCATCACAAATCCTTCAAAAAATCGGCATCCGTAGTGTCTGCTGAGTCGGAGCCTCTCTTTGGATTCCTTCCTAGAAACGTAACGGGCGAACAAGTTCGAAAAGCTTTGGTGAGGCGCTTCGTTTTTCTAAGAAAATTTCCAACTGAAGCAATTCTTTGCACGGTAGAACCATGATATCAACCCCTTCACTAAGCAGCCGCACACTCCACAGTACAAAAAAATCCTGGAGGCAAGAAAAAAGCTACCAGTCTTTACCCAGATGGACGAGTTTTTAACCATGGTGAGTCCATAGACGTGCACCGAGTCGTGGAGGGCGTCTTGAGCAACTTTTTACTCTAGACTTCCTCCTTCGCAGAATTCAGCTGACGTGGTTCCATCGTGCTCACTCTTTCGTTCGCTTTCGAAAAACAGTTCAGTAAAAATCAAATCATTGTGATGGTTGGAGAGACTGGTTCCGGAAAGACGACTCAGTAAGCGGTGGCCTTTTTGTGTTAGAGACAGATACTTATTCAAAGACAGAATACCACAATTCGTTGCCTACTCCGATCTGCCTCACACCAAGGGAAAATTAGTTGCTTGTACGCAACCTCGACGAGTTGCTGCAATGTCGGTTGCGAAACGTGTGGCTGACGAAATGGACGGTGCGTCATGACTCAGCCTAATTCACTATACATCTTCTAACTTCCGCACCCTCCAGTCACCCTCGGTCGGCATGTCGGATATTCGATCCGTTTTGAAGATATGACAGAGCCGGGCACCACCTTCCTCAAGTACATGACTGATGGTATGCTTCTTCGTGAGGCTATGAATGACCCCAATCTCGATCGCTATTCCACTATCATTCTTGATGAAGCCCACGAACGTACCCTCGCCACCGATATCCTCATGGGTCTACTCAAGGACCTTGCAAAACGCCGTCCTGATCTCAAAATTATCGTCATGTCTGCAACGCTAGACGCCTTGAAGTTCCAAAAGTACTTTGGTCTTCACCAGGACGAAAAAGCCCCATTATTCAAGGTTCCTGGCCGGACGCATCCGGTTGAGGTATTCTACACTCAAGAACCAGAACCGGACTACGTTGAGGCAGCGATCCGAACAGTGTTGATGATACACCGAGCAGAGGATCCGGGAGACATCTTGCTCTTCTTGACTGGTGAGGAGGAGATAGAAGACGCCTGCCGAAAAATCAAACTGGAAGCGGACGACTTGATCAACCGGGATCCCGACTCGGTGGGACCTCTAACGTGTATTCCCCTTTACTCTTCCTTGCCTCCGCAACAACAACAACGCATATTCGATCCGCCGCCCAGCCCTGTACGACCTGATGGACCACCTGGAAGAAAGGTTGTCATTTCAACCAATATTGCTGAGACCAGTTTGACAATCGATGGCATCGTATATGTCGTTGATCCCGGTTTCTCGAAGCAAAAGGTGTACAATCCTCGGATACGTGTCGAAAGTCTGTTGGTTTCGCCGATTTCGAAAGCGTCAGCGCAGCAGAGAGCCGGACGAGCAGGCCGTACGAGACCGGAAAATGCTTCAGGCTCTACACGGAGAAGGACTTTATGAGCGAGCTGGAGGAGCAAACCTATCCCGAAATCTTGAGATGCAATCTGAGCAATACAGTGTTGGAACTGTTGAAGCTCGGTATCAAGGTAAATTCCTTTCAACAACTTGCTTGGGCGAAAGACTTATACCCGCTACAGGATCTTGTCAAGTTTGACTATGTAGACGCACCAGCTCCGGAAACCTTGATGAGAGCACTAGAGCTGCTTAACTATCTCGCAGCTTTGGACGATGACGGCAACATCACCGCCTTAGGAGGGATGATGGCCGAATTTCCTCTTGATCCTCAGGTCCGTTTCTTCACCGATACTGCTAAGAATGATGCTGAAGTACGTCTTGTATAGCTCGCCAAAATGCTCATTGCTTCCCCAGAGTTCAAGTGCAGCAATGAGATATTGACGATCACTGCCATGCTTTCTGTGCCGAATGTGTGGGTGCGGCCTCCAAACGCACGAAGAGAGGCCGACGAAGCCAAAGCCCTGCTCACCGTTCCGGATGGCGATCACTTGACGTTGCTCAACGTTTTCAATAACTACATGCAGAGTATGTTTCGCCCCTTTGTTTGTGATCTTTATTGATAAATATCGTGCAGACAAGTATGACAAGAACTGGGCATGGCAGCACTATCTTTCTGCCCGAGCATTAGCACAAGCCGAGAACGTCCGGGATCAACTTCAGCGCAACATGGAACGTTTCGAGATTGAGCTAGTCTCGCTCAATGACGAGAAGAAATTATACATGAACATTCGCAAGACGCTTGTTCTAGGTTTCTTCATGCAAGTTGCCCACAAGGAGGGAGAAAAAGGAAGCTACCTTACCGTCAAGGATAACCAAGTGGTCGCATTGCATCCCTCGTGCGGATTGGACACGCAGCCCGAGTGGGTGCTGTTTAATGAGTTCGTGTTGACCAAGAGGCCATATATAAGAACGGTGACAGATGTTCGACCCGAATGGTGAGCCGGTCTCCGTCCAGATTCCATTGGAATTATACTAATAAACGTACTTTCAAGGCTATTGGAGTTGGCACCTAGTTACTTTGATTTATCTTCATTCCCGGAAGGGGAGACGAAGCGCGCACTGCAGCGGTTTAAGAACAAGAGAAGCGGCGGTGTTGAGACTTCAAACGGTAGAAAGACGGGCGAAAGCGCCAATAAGAAGCCGAGGAAGAAGTAGCATCTTAATATAGACTCAGAGGGTCCTGGATTCTAGAGTATGGGTGTGTTGTACGTACTGTATTCGTCCGAATTGGATAATTGTTGCTTCTTATATATGTAAAGACGATAATAAAAAACAAGCTAGTAAAGGTTACGGGGAAGGTACTTAATCTTCCTCCATTTTCACGTCGTCGTCTCCTCGCCCGCGTAGAGGCCATTCAACAAGGCGGACCTAATAGGAAATTAAGTTAGCCCTAATCGACAGAGAGGTTCATGACACCGACCGAAACTTGCCCATTGGCACTATGCGTAGGAAGGAAATGCACACCCCAGCCGTGCAAGTGCTCGTCTGTGTGGTCTTTTATGTGACCGACAGCGAGATGTTTACAATACTTCCCTGGACGCTCCGGATGAGTGGCTTGGATCCCGAGCAAATCCACCTCAAAAAGACATTGTCGTTCAGGACATTGCCAGCGACCATTTATGAATCTGATTCGACGCATAGGCCATTTGGGGATTTTGGCATACAGAGCTCGTGAAATGTCGGAATCCGAGTCCGAATCGGATTCCTCGGCCGATGAGGAGACGGAATAGTCAGAGTCAAATTGACCTGTGGTATCTGGTCTCGGTGGTGTTCGAGGTCTGCTTAATGGTGGGAGTATGTATTTCTGTCGATAGATCGGCAACAAAACAGCAATACAGCTAACAACACGAACCTTGGGCGCCCCGAGACAGTGCCTTTCGATCGCGCTTTCCCAATCCCCTTTCCCAAAGCGTGACAAGTCCACTTGGTCGGATTCCTTGCGCCTCGGCTCTGAGTCGATTTGGTACTCCAAACCCCACGTGCTTCTCTTGTTAGCTTTAGCTTTGGTTTTCCTGACGCTCTTTGCCTTCATGCAGAATTTATACAGGGAGCGTAGATTCACGAGATGATGTTTGGAGTATTGAGTGACAACTTGTTGTGCAAGTAGCCATTCTGCGTGAGCAGCAAGTATGCCAGCACATTCGTGCCTTGAAACACGGCAAAGGTGCCGCCTACGCTTTGTCTCTCCGGTTATAACGTCCTCGATATCGGAGTCTTCTGGATCGAAGATGATTCTGCGTTGAATTGAGAAATCGTGGTGATACTTGAGCATGGAGTCAATGATCCACTTAAAGGTACGTGTTTCGACTGGAGGTTTATTCTGTTGGTCGATTGCGTGTTTGATCAATGCGTGAAGGCGCCATCTCTCGAGAGTGTTGCGGCTCCTTGCATGCGTTTCCACGTGAAGAGAATCCACCACAAAGTTCCGGTTCACTTTCGAAGACGATGCTCGGTGCACTGATGATGTCAGAACAAGCGACTTGGGATAATCGTCCACTGTGGATGCCAGTGAGTAGGGCGCTTCGGGATGTATGACAAGAACCACCTACTCGTCATGTAACCTGCAGGTTTGGATTTGGTACACCGAAGGTACATCTTCACTAACCGTTCTTCTCCTGTGTTCGCGTCGGCTTTCTTGTAAATCTTCTCCAACGTAGTAGTACAAGACCGGTGTAATTCCTCGTCTCGTCCTTTAATATCATTATTCAAGTGCTTTTGCACTTCTGGCGTCAGCCATGATAGCTTCTCGATCACTATGACCCCATAGAAATGGACTTTAGGCAATTCAGTGCCTTCATGCTGAACAAGATCGGTATAGTCCAGCCTCAAGTCAAGATTATGAGTAAAATTGAAAATTCGAATGTCCATAGACATACCCAGTCGTCTTCTTGGTTCTTGTGTTGACCATCACGACAGATTTCATGTGTAACAAGTCCTTCATAGAAGTCTTGACTCCAGGCTCGAGTGCCAGAAACTCTTCATAAGGCCCAAACGGTTCTTCCAAGAGCTGAACGAGTGACATGGCGTGACGCTAGATTGTCTACCAGCGGTCCACTAGATTGCAAGCAGACCGTGGTGCAGAGCAGAAACAAAGATGTTTTCCACGCCGTGACAGTGACGCGCGCGCGACTACCGCTTGAACCTACTTGAACTCCGATTCTCATATGGCACCTAAACTTGTTATCAAGTTAGGGCCAGGCTCCTCTTCTTCTCAGCAGCAACAATCAGAAGCACCCAGAAAAATACATATCCCACCAAAAAATCCTCCTGCATCTTCGTCCTCCAAGATCATTATACCCCCGAAGAACCCTGCACCACCACCACCACCTGCACCAGAGCCTGCAGAAGAATCAGGACAAGAAACAGAATCTGAACCAGAACCAGAACCTAAGTCAGCGGCTGGATCCAAAAATGCAGCCGCACTCAAAGGAGAACCGGAACCGGAACCTGAGCTAGAGCCAGAAACACAAGCTGAACCACAACCCCGACCACAACCTGTCAAACGCGGTAGAGGTCGTCCGAGAGGAAGTGGACGTGGTGCAATTTCTGCTGCTGCATCGCGTAGTGTTAGCATTCTTGATACAGGAAGTCCTGCACCCGAGGAAGGAACATCGACACCGCGCGGAAGAGGAAGAGGACGCGGCCGTGGTCGTGGACGAGGAAGAGGTGCGGCCTCTTCACTCAAAATTCGGTTTGATGATGGGACTGGTGCTGAGAGTAGTGATGCTGATAATGCTGCTATGGACGTGGACGATGGAGAGGATGGCACTGGGGAAAAGAGAGCACCGATTGCAGGTGGAAAGCCTTTCCGTCGTGTTGGGGGAGATATCGTGATTATTGAGGGTGATGAGTTTATCACACCCGACGATCCGAAGGGAGATGAAAAGATTGACAAGTGGGGAAATTTACTTGGAGGTACGCTTTGTGCTGGTGTTCTCTCTGTCTCTCCTATTTCATGCGTTTTCTTGGCAGGCCGACGGTTCAAATCGAATACGTTTACACTACCAAATCGACACCCCCAACGCCAATACATGCTCGCTATAGATGCTGCACGTACAAGTGGATTCCGTGATTCTTTATACTACTTGCGCAGGAATCCATTGGCGTTCAAGTTGAACGCGACGCAGCCAGAAAAAGAGTATCTAATTGGCGAAGGAAAACTCGGGTCGCACTTGAGGACAAGAGGTGTAACACTTGTAACGGCAAGAAGCGCGTTCAAATTGCACGGGAGCAAGATGCTCATCGGTGTGTCTTTCATGTTCTTCGCGTCTAGAGTGCCTTCATAGCTAATTTCGCAGATGGTAGATGGGTAACGGATGATTACTACGAAGACAAAGTCCTCGCCGAGATCACAGAAAAAGGTATCGAACCAGGTTCGTTAGTAGGCGAGCTTCCCGATCCAAATCCTTCCTCTTCCACTGCTGCAACTGCCGCCACTTCATTTGAACCTGAAGATCGCGGTGGAGGTAGTATATACCGTGCTGGTGGTCCCACTACCATCTTTGGTGGACAAGGATGGGGACCATACAGCGACGGTCCGCTCAATGCTGTCAGAAAGAGTTTATTGACAAGGGACGGAGTGAACGAAGAGAACTGGATGCATAGGATAGGTGAGAAAGTTGGAGAGGCTGAAGACGAGTGGAAGAAGTGGAGAGAGAGAGGCTTAGGGAGGGATCCGAAAGATGGGAGTGTGAAGAAGAAGCCGAGGTTGGATTCAGATTCTGGACCTGCGCTAGGAGTGTATGATCCTCATACAGGGCTCACCTATCGTGAGTATCGTTATCTCAACCTCTGCTGCTTAATTTTGACGTTGAATACAGGCCGTTCAACAACTCAACCAACTACCTCGAGAATGCTACCTTTAGCAGACGAACCGCCCCCTGGACCGCGTCGAGTACTTGGAGGTACAAAAACTGGAGTCGGAGCTTGGGGTATTGCGTGGGTCGATACTGTCATGGAACTTCCACAGGTGCCCTCGGGCAAAAATGCACAGAGGGAATGGCTTTTACCTGGTCGAGAAGAGAGGGAGCAGTTATTGAAGGAAGTAAGAGAGGCTGGTATTGCATGTTGAGTAGTAGAATTTTTGTATCTCTACATCCTTATTGTACATGTGTAATCTGCAAATGCAAGCCCAAGACGTCATGGATGTTCTACACTCAGGAGATGATAAGTAACAGTCTCGATAGCCCATAACAGTTGTGCATCAAATTGGTGAATTGCCGCTAAAAATGCCGGCGTACCGAAACCACAAAAGGCAGGCGACCACGTCGACCTGAACTCATACTCCTCACTTCATTTCAAGGACCGAAAATGCGCTGGGTCGCGCTTTTCGGAGCCCTTTCTCTTCTAATAGCGGCACCAGAGGTTCACTCTGTGAAATCTCACGACTTCAAGACTTGTTCCCAATCCGGGTTTTGTCGCAGAGGCCGTGCACTATCTTCCCGCGCAAAGGAAGCCGCAACTTCCTGGAAATCCCCATACTCAGTAGACCCGGATTCGCTCTCTATTTCATCTACGGAGGCAACCGCAAAGGCCTCAGTCAAGTCATTATTGTACCCCGATATCAAGTTTAGCTTGGAGGTTAGGGTTCACGAAGATGGTGTCGCACGAGTTCGCATGGATGAAGTGGATGGGTTGAGGAAGCGGTACGATGAAGCCGCATCATGGGCGCTGGTCTCAGAGCCCAAGGTTAGCCAGACGATCACCTGGACTGCCGGAAAGAAAGACTTGCGCGCCGTTTATGGCGAGAAGAAGGAAATCGAGGTCGTTGTTCAATATGAGCCTCTCAAGGTGACTATGTTGCGCAACGGCAAGGAACAGGTCGTCCTCAATGGACAGGGTTTACTCCACATGGAGCATTTCCGCAATAAGGAGGAACCCAAGACGCAGGAAGAGACACAGGCCGAGGGAGAGGCGAATCCGGAAGGTGGTGATCAAGTTGTCCTTCAAGCTGAAACAAAGGCCGAGAATCCTCGAGCTTGGTTTGAAGGCGACTCAGAGGATGCATTTTGGGAGGAAACCTTCTCGTCATGGACGGACTCCAAGCCAAAAGGTAAGCAGTGCCACCTCAATCTGTATTGCCCGTCTAACCATGAGTCTTAGGCCCAGAATCTCTCTCCGTCGACATATCATTCCCTAACCACGGTGTCATTTATGGAATCCCTCAACACGCAACTAACCTTGCACTTCCTACGACAACTGGCGAGGGTGCAACCTTCACAGACCCTTACCGACTTTACAACGCAGATGTGTTCGAGTACCTCGCTTCCTCTACCATGTCGCTCTATGGCTCCATTCCTATTCTCCACGCTCACTCCGCTGACTCTACTGTGGGCATTTTCCACGCTGTGGGGTCTGAGACGTGGATCGACGTGTCTCACGCCTCGGAGAAGTCTACAGAGACACATTGGATTTCAGAATCAGGCATCCTCGACATCTTCCTTTTACCTGGACCTACACCCGAGGATGTATTTGCCCAATATGCCCGTCTTACTGGCACTACAGCCCTGCCTGCTGAGTGGAGTTTGGGTTACCATCAATGTCGGTGGAATTACGTTAGCTCGGATGACATTAGGACGGTCCAGAAGAGGTTTGACGAGGAAGATATTCCCGTAGACGTCTTCTGGCTTGACATTGAATATGCCGAAGAGCACAAGTACTTCATATGGGACAAGAAGAACTTCCCTGATCCCGTAGAAATGACCAACGATGTCGCCGCTATTGGACGAAAGGTGTGTCTGGAAAGTCGATTTGGCGATGCGCAGACTAATTGTGTCACCGCAGATGGTCGTTATTATCGATCCTCACCTGAAACGTACTTCAAACTACCCCGTTTACCAAGAAGCATCCGAACGTGGCCTCCTCGTCAAACCCAAGAGTGGAGAAGGCGAGTACGAAGGTTGGTGCTGGAGTGGAAGCAGCTCTTGGTTGGATATGTTCAACCCTGCGACATGGGATTGGTACATCAACCTATACAAGACCGAGAAGAGACCTACGTTCTCTTGGACTGAGAGTACCACCGATATCCATATCTGGAATGATATGAATGAGGTAAGTGTCAATTTCCTTCCTGGTGCTTTGGTCAGTGCGATCTAATGCCATATCCAGCCTTCCGTATTCAACGGCCCAGAAATTACCATGCCCAAGGATAACATCCATTATGGTGGCTGGGAGCACCGTGATATCCATAACATCAACGGAATGCTCTTCGTACGTTCTCTTGTCTATTATTGGAATTCCTTATCTAAACACCATGTCAGCATAACCTCACCTCGCAAGCTGTTGCCGCTCGCACAGACCCCCCACAACGTCCATTCGTTCTCACTCGTTCATTCTATGCTGGCTCTCAACGATTCAGTGCTATGTGGACTGGTGACAACCTCGGCACTTGGGAGCATATGGCCGTTGGAATCAAGATGGTTCTGGCCAATGGTATTGGTGGTTTCGCGTTTGCTGGCTGTGAGTCTATACTTAGAATGGTTCTGATCCGAATACTCACTTCATAGCACAGCTGATGTCGGAGGATTCTTCGGCAACCCTGAGCCTGAAATGCTTGTTCGTTGGTACCAAGTCGGAGCATTCTCGCCTTTCTTCCGTGCTCATGCCCACATTGACACGAAGCGACGCGAGCCCTACCTCTTGGACGAACCATATAAGGGTATGGTCAGGGATATCTTGCGTCTTAGGTACAGCATGCTGCCAATCTGGTACACTGCTTTCAGAGAAACAGCTGTGACTGGTCTTCCTGTCGTACGGTAAGTGGCGTTCTTTCGATCTTCTCGGATCCGCCGACTGAGAACAATACAGCCCGCATTATGTCGCATTCCCCAAGGACAAGGCCGGTTTCGAGATTGACGACCAATTCTTCGTCGGTTCCTCGGGTTTGTTGGTCAAGCCAGTCACCGAAAAGGGCGCAACAGAAGCTTCTGTATACATTCCAGAAGATCAGGTCGGTATTTCCGTATCGTTGTCGGAATCATATGCTGATATGCACGGTTCAGGTGTACTACGACTACTTCACTAACGAAGCTTACCGTGGCACTGCCAAAGGCAAGACTATCACTGTTCCTGCTGCTCTGCACCAGATCCCGCTGTTCATTCGTGGCGGTTCGATCCTCGCTACACGTGAACGACCACGCCGTTCCTCGACACTCATGAAACACGATCCCTTCACACTCCGTGTTGCCCTCAGCAAGACCGGTACTGCTCGTGGCGAACTCTACCTCGATGATGGTATATCATACTCTTACCGCGATGGCAACTTTGTCTGGCGAGAATTCCTCGCCGAGCAGCCCCAGAAGAAGACTTTGCGTATCTCTAGCAAAGACTTGGGCAAATTGCAGACAGCACAGGCAGTAGACGGCGTAGCGCTGTCCACCTTTAATTCCGCCAACGCTTACGCAAAGACTGTGCAGGATGTCAGAGTAGAGAAGGTCGTGGTAGTCGGTGTCAGTGGCAAGCCGAGTAGCGTCAAGGTCGAAGGCGGGGAAGAACTAGTATGGGAGTATGTACCTGGAGTTGCCGCTGGTGACAAGAAGGAAGGTGCAGCGGGTGTGCTCAAGATCAAGGATCCAAAAGTTCTCGTAACTGCAGACTGGGCGATTGTCATACAATTCTAGAGTAGATATGTACGAGCACTCGCAAAATAATATACTACTGCATCGTGGATATCGATAAGCGACCGGGCGTATACAAGTCCCAAGAAAAGACATCTCGTTATCCAGTAACTCCACCACCCAGCAAAGAGCTGAACTGTGCACGCTGCATAATAGATGAGACCGTTTTGACAAAGGAAGATATAGAGCTAAGAGACTTACCAGTTGCTGGATGGCAACTTTTTCGCCCTCTGGCAAGGTATTGATTTGGTCTGGTGTCATTTGTAGTACCTGCATTAGCATAGTCTGTACAAGTCATGTCAGTTCAACAGTGACGTTTGCGTTAGAGGCATACAAACTTTCTGTTGCTCAGAGATGTTTGCTGCGGCAAGTGCAGCGTAAGGATCGTGTGCAGGCGGATTTTGTGATGGGGGTGGGGTAGGCATAGGTGCTGGTGGTTTCATGGTAGGATTGACTGGAGATTGTGCTGATGGGCCTGTTGCTCCCGGGGGAGGTGTACCCATCATATTCATGGGTGGCGGTGGTGGTCTGAAGTACGGTTGCATATGTGGTGGGAACGGAGGCGGAGGCATACCGGCCATGTACGGAGGCATCATGTTGGGAGGTGGTGGATAGGAATAAGCGCCTGGCGGTGGCTGCGAATATTGAGCCGGTGGTGGTGGTGGCATACCTCCCGGATGCCCTGACGATGGACCAGGTGTTGGTGTTGGAACTGCACCGGTTGCGTTTAACATGCGCGTAAGGATGCTCTCGTCGACAATCTTGTTGAGGAGAAGAGCTTGGAATAAAGCATAGGCAAGTTGGGGATGGGCGACAAGAAGTGCACGTGCTTGTTCGGGATGGGTTATTACAAAGGCCTGGGAGATGATATAAGTCCAACAATGTTATGGCCCATCAACTCATATATGCACACCTTCATATGAGCTAGAACATCCATCAATTCCCTTTGAGGCATGGAAGCCAAGGTATTGCTAATCATATCCATCGCGGTCAAACCAGGCTCAAGCTTCTTTCCGCTAGGCAGATTGTTGAGAAATGCGTTGGGGTCGCGACTGCCTCCATCACGAGAGCCGCCGTCAACAAGCTCACCACGCACAGTCGTCTTCCCTTCTAGGAAGGGGTCAGAATCGGCGAGGTCGATTCGAAGTGGGCGACCGCCGACTTCGTAACCGTTCAGATTTCGCACAGCGGAACTGGCAGTTTCATGGTCTGCGCACAGGCCGTTGAAGGATTTTGAGGGTAATGTTGAAGCATGCACATGAATCGGTCGGTATTGAGAGTGAAAGCGGTTGTTTGTTTGTTTGTTTGGAGGCACACGGTTGAGGGGCGTTTGGTTGAGGCGAATATGGCAAGTCGTATGTCAGACAAAGAACGCGTTAGAATCACACAAACAAGAAATTGATGTACCCGCAAATTCGCAAAAGCCATATCCCTTGGGTTTTCCTGTATCCCGGTCAAAGACGAGTCTGAAAATGCACAAGACAGTTGTTGAGAATGTATGTTGTCGTAATTGAAATACACCCGTAGGATTTGAGACGAGTACCTAAATCCTATGACTTGCCCAACAGACTTGAAGACGTCGATGAGTTGTTCCTGTCAAAGGATGTCAGGAATGGCTGGAGTGTAGTGAGACCTTGACGACGATGACAGACCTCGCCCATGTTGTAGGGAACATTCCCCACTGGTAATCAGTGTTATTAGTGCTAAGCTCTTTGAGAAATAATAGGTCACACACCAAAAACAACCTTGCTCATTGCGAGCTACGACCAGCGAACGAAAGGGTAAGACGAAAAGGTAAGACGAAAGAAACGAATCACGCCTGAATCACGCTTGTCACACCACCAGTCTTAACCTTTCAAATTTCCTCGCCTCCGTCCAGCCTCCGTTTCGAGGACCTATCTTGCGACAGAGAAACTGTGCAAGGCATTCATGGTATCTGAACCCCATAGCATAGCGGATTCAGCCAGGATTCATTCATTCCAAAGGTTCTAGGCTTGACGCACCCTCGAAAAAAAAACGTGCACAAAAGTTCATCCAAAACATGGAACGGTGCGTACCTCGTCGCATGTCGTCGCATGTCGCCACATGTTACTGAGCTATCAGAATCACTCTGCCAGAGCTTGATCTCAAACTAGATCGTACCACTTTGTCGATCTGGGTTTCTATGGTTCTTCTCGGTCGCCTCTACCTGAAGCATCACATGTTTCATATCTGGTTTCTGCAGCTTTGTGCATTGTATATTCAAACGCGCTAGTCTCAACGTATAAATACCGTCATGATTGCGCATAGTTTCCTCAGTCTCACCAGCAGTGCATCTCTCCTTCTCCAGTAAATTGCCTCCATCCCACAAAATGCCTTCATTCCGCGCTATCTCCTACTACTTTGTCGCAGCCATCGCTGCCGCTGCAACCTTTGCGGCTGCTTCGCCCTCTGCTGCTAGCCACTTGAATGCTCGTTGTGGTGAATGCGAGGCAAAGGAGAACCCACTTCCTGTTCTTGTCCATGGTGTTCAGGACAAGATCACGCCTTGGGCGGACAAGCTCAGTAAGTGTCCGTTATGTCTAATACTTTAGTTGAAATGCTGATTTTCCCTCTGCTTAGAAAATTTGCCTGCTGGTGCATGCACTCCCGACGCCATTACCCCAATCGTCCAGGGTATGAAGGACGTCCTTATCGACGCCAATGCTCAGCTTCAAGTCTACGTCGATGCCAAAGTCGACTTGAGCATTCTTCTTGCAGATGCTGCTCACAGCGATGTCACCGTATCTGTCGAGGCATTCGCTGGAATCCTGGTCGGACTTGTCAATGTGAGTAATCTAATCTCAATCCCTTGCTCTCAAGTTTTAACAGAAGCTGACCTTACTCAACAGGTGATCGTCACTGCATGTCTCTCGGTGCTCAAACTCACTGTCAGTGTCGACCTCGATATCGTCGTGAAGATCCTCGCCGACTTATGTATCACTCTCGGGGTCTTCATCCATCTATGCTTGACTCTCGTTGTCGGGCTGTCTGTCTCACTCATGGTGCAGCTCAGTGCATTCATCTCGTTGTGTGTTCAATTGGGAATCAAGGCTACCGTGGACGCGATCCTTGGTGTCAGCCTGAACCTTTAATTTACCGGTCGCCTTTTCCGCTCGTCTTAATGACTATATATAGACTACTGATACCCTGATACCTATCTTTCAAGAGTACCCCAACTACGATTCTAACTACTGTGACGCCTGTATACGAAGCCTGTAATGAACTGATATGGTTACATTGATGTGAATGACATGAGACTGATAGGGCGGACAAAACGCGTTCGACAGCTAACTTACTTCCTGCCACGACGACGATGGCGCTCTCCTTCCGTCGGCGAAGCTTTCACCGCTTATTTCTCATCGCTGGAGTCATTCTTTTCTTTCGCTTGACCTTCTTTTCTTCATCTTCCACGTCCACCTCTCTTTCTCAGTACTCTTCCCACAACAACCGCGCACATGAGATCGAGGAACATAATTTTATCGAACGTAATACCCGGCCAGACAAGACACTCAATGTGCAAAGGCACAAATTTCTACAAGCTAGAATGGGGAGAGACGAGAAGCTGGAAGACGATTGGTTAATGGGTGTCGTTAGAGGTGGGATGGAGGATTACTGGGAGAGATTGCAGGTTCCTTAGTACGTTTTTCCTTCTCGCATCTCTTTTTCGTGCGTGCTAATGATGAACCCTGTAGTATCCAAAGCAAAGACACCTCTCCCACTGATATTCAGCACGTACTCAGTGCCATTGACCAGCTTCTTTCCCTGAACGGCTGGGTGGCCGCTCTATGCCCTACTCTTACACGTCCATTCGGTGCCAACAAACTACAGGATGCTTACGACGACCTCATTCGTCAGGATCACCTCTATTTTGTGGCCATAGTTATACACAGTGCCGACCATTTCCTCGTGGATCAGCTGGCTGTCATTGTTCAGTTAGCAAAGAGGCTCGGAACGAAAAATTTATTCGTCAGTATGCTCGACTATGATTCGTCGGACTCCACAGAGACTCTTACCGACCTCTGTGAAGCTGTCCTGACGCTTTTGGGCGTGCCATTCCGTATACGTCGTGTACCTAGAATGACAGTTGACCCGGCAGCAGCGTATTATCCTTTAGAGGAAGCGTACATGCGTAACCTCGCTCTGGAACCTCTACGGGAGCTTAAAGACAGAAGAGACATGGAATTTTCTCGAGTCATTTGGCTGAAAGGTTTCACATGCCCCAATGATATTCTCGAGACTATCAAAGTCAGCTACGCGAACGAAGCAGCTATGGTATGTGGGATGGATTGGGCGGAACATAACGGCTTTTTCATTTTTTCGGATCGGTAAGATGGATCATTTTCCCCTCTTTATGATACTGACTCCTACATGCTACAGGTGGCGTACCCGCGACATCGAAGGAGACCAGTTCCGACAATCTAAATCCTCTTCTCAGAAGGACGCTGTCCCCCCGCGAGATGCTGTCGGTTCCGTTCGATACTCGCAACATTTACCATTCCAAGTGTTCTGCTGCGAGAGTGGCACACACGTCGTTGACCCGGCTCAATCATATTACAAAGGAATCGAATATCGCGCTGGGATGGGATACCAGAACCTTAGCAGATCAGACGGCGTTGTCGAAGGAGAAATGAAAGGCGAAGGAGAATGCTTGGACAGTTCCCAAGCGTGGTTCTGTCGAGATCTGTGGGTCAGTTCGGCTAGAGATGGGATGGCGGAAAGTGGAAGTGGAAGTGGTATTGGAGCGGGAAGAAGAGTTAGGAAGCGCGATCTTGCGGAAGAGGAAGAACGAGAGTTACAACCGAGGGAAGCGGTTGTGGACGTCAACGGAGTTGATGAAGTTGACGATGACATGAAAGCTGCCAAGCGTGAACATCCGGGCGTTGACGCTGACGCCAATGCGGGATCGGATTACGATGCGATTTCGGACGAAGAAGGTGGCAATGTTGTTCCTCCTGCTCAGGAAGCGGAGACGTATAAGCCATCGATACCCAACTCAGTATTCCGGCCTGCCAAAATTTTAGTTAATCCTAGATGTCCAACGACGTATGCAGGCGTCAGTCATACACAGCTTGCTCTAGATTTGTTTGGAGATGGCGACGATGTAGCGGGCAAGGGCGTGAGGAAATATGTGCTGGAGCATTGGGAAGGAGCGCCAGACAGCTTCGTATGCCAAGAGCAGAGGTACGTTCACTTTTCATTTGCTCTTCCGGGATTGTGAGCTGAAGACGAACGACCTAGGCAAACCGGCGGAAGAAAAGCGCCAAAGACGCAGAGAAGGCTAGGCTTCTCGATTCATGATGAACTCAAGAAACTCGATGAGTGAGGGATGGTGCTCTGCCTTCGTGATAAATTATAATGTCGCTCTTTTTGTAATGGTACTCGGGATGGATTGTATCGCGCTTTCGTGCTTGTTTTTGTTTTCACAAACTGCGTGACCCTGCAATGTCGGTCAAGTGTTACCAGGCTCTATGGGATACAGTCATAGAATATTGGGCTCAATTCGGTGAGCGGCAACCTAGGCGGTCTAGAGGATGAACCATAGGGTGTCGTTTCGACGTACAGAGGGAAACACTCGAAGTAAGGATAATTTCTGGAGTGATGTCTGAAATTGAACTTTTCTGACAAAGATTATTCTGTCTATATGTGGCGCAGCAACGTTGTGAATGCAAGACAAATAACCACACTCTTTCAAAAATTAGACATTTGCAAAGCACATGTATATATATATATAATGTGCATCCAAGAAGTTGTACACATTAAACTATATTCTAGACTACTTTCCTTGAACTATAGATACACTGTAATAATCTCCACCAGGTCCACACACCGATACCCTGGTCAATCATCGTGCACTGACAATCGTCATCTGCACAGTCGTGAACCTCACCTCTTCCTCGCCATCTTCAGTACCCAGGCCATCGCCACCTTCTCTTGCATGCAAATGACTATGGCTTGGAGGAGTCCGTAGGAGGAAGAATAGTACGCGGTTGCAGAATAAGGAGTGAAGCACACGCTGGGGGCTAAGATTTGAATCATCAGTGAGCATAAGAATGTGGCCGAGAGCGAACGAGAGGGGCGTACACGGTGAGAAATGGGCCAGCTCCCTATAGCTTTATGAGAAAAGAGACGCAAGAGATGAAGAATGAACACACGGGTATTATCAGCGGTGTGACAATGTTGCATAAAGATATCACTAGGATGGGTGTCAAGGACGTCCAGATAGAGCAGTGACGATCATCGAACATACCGAGGAGGTATATGTAATACAACAGCCCTTTCAAACAAAAACGTGTTGGTTAAAAGGTACGAAAAATGAAAGATAGGGGCAGGGGATCACGAAGAAAAAGGTACATACCATCCTTGTACAGCTCGACCACCCACTGTTCTCGTGTTCTCCTCACTGAGACTCCTATGAGCCCAAAACGGTAAGGTAGTGATAGAAACGCACGGTCAAGATATCCTTTGATCACTGATAAAACGGCAAGAACTGCGCATCGATATCTGGAATCAGTATTTATATACGGGAAGGATCAATAGAAATCATGTTCACCCGTTTCAGTGAAAGCCAAAAGCACAAAAGGAGCGAGGTAAAGTAGCCCACTATTTCCTGACATTGACTTGCAACCAGTCTCAGTTGCACGGGCTAGAGATGTTAGAGTCAGTAATGAGAAAGAATAGCAAGAGTGAAGCGCACGATGTATACTCGAAAGATGTTTGTACATGATGAATATCATGCACGAGATTTCACTCTGTCGTTTGGTGAGAAAAGTGAGGCGGGAGGAATGGAAGTGAAGAGAAGACGTACAACAGCTATACACAGAAATAGAATGAGAACCCAACGTCTACACCCCCACAGGGCGTAGGTACGGAGCATCAGGATGACTGCCCATGACGTGTTGGCGCTCACAACTAAAGAAGGCACAGAAGCAGGACGTACTTTCCGATATGCTCACTCCAAGAAAGATGAAGGCTGAAGACAATGATCAAAGGTCTAGATCAGCGCCGTCTCATCGGATGATGAAGCCGGATTCCATGCTCACCAGATGCGACCCTTTGCCTCAGTTCACATTCCTTGTTTCCATCGCAGTTAGCCGTCCGCGTATCACTTGGAAAACCTTGTAACCCACCTCGACGGAAATCGACCCGGATAAACCTACATGGTCACCGATTCAGTCGGGATTGCCGAGGTAAATCCTACTAAATGACACGTACCGCCCAGCGCAAGAAACGTATCCACAAAGGGTGAGTATCGATTCAAGAAGAATAATATCGATCGAAACTTGAGAGGGTTTGGCCAAACATAGTCTACTTCGAGATTAATGGTGCAGAGGTAGTCGTAGAGAAGCAGAACGCTGCTTATGAGGATAGGGATGTTGACTGGTGGCTGTCAGCGCCGTGCCGGTGTTAATGAAAGGAATGGATCGCTGGTCAGCTAAGGGGAGAAAAACAAGCAAGAGAAGGCAACGCACCAACATTGGTTACCAGCAGGATTCCATGATATCGAGTTCTTGGACGTTACTCTTATATATGTACCGCTAGCCGAATTCAGAATCACCTAAAGGCCGCGAAAGAATCACGATTCACACATGACGAAGGGGGATAACGAAAACCAGAACTGCGGGCCAGGCTGGGAACTATGGAATCAAGCGAGATGTAGGTGCTCTGAAACGCCACCCATAATGGAATGTTGAGACAAATGTTAGCGAAAAAAATTAGACTCGAAAGCGTATAACATCATGAGAGCTCGCGAACAACGAGCAGTGACGGCTGCAATTTGACAGTTGTATGACAGGTTGCTGGGCGTCTACGCGACCCTTTTGTTTGTTAGCCAGGGTGTTGGACAACAATATTGTTCCCACACGCTAGCTCAGCACGACGCTCCAGACATCGGACTCAACACCCTCGCCTGGCCGCTTCAAGACTCTGCAAAAAAACAAAGCAAGTCACGGTGAGTGTTCATGCCATCCATATATACCCCTACTCTGTCGTTTTGCTCGAGAAATCGCTAGTTTGCTGATGGATCCAAAATTTTGAATCGGATGTACTCAGATGTCACTCGTCGTCCCGGAAGCCCACCAACAATTCCAGCACATTCTTCGTCTGCTCAACACTAACGTCGATGGAAAGCGTAAAATCATGTACGCTCTGACCGAGATCAAGGGTGTAGGCAGGAGGTACTCCAACATTGTTTGCAAAAAGGCCGATGTCGATTTGAACAAGCGGTGAGTCCCAGGTCGATTATAATTCGATCTACTGGCTAAGATACTATACTAGTGCTGGTGAGCTCAACTCGGACGAACTTGAGCGCATCGTCACCATCATGCAAAACCCCACCCAATTCAAAATCCCTACCTGGTTCTTGTCTCGTCAAAAAGATATCGTTGACGGAAAGGATTACCAAATCTTGTCAAACAACGTCGATTCCAAGCTCCGTGATGATCTTGAAAGACTCAAAAAGATTCGTGCACACAGAGGTCTCAGGCACTTCTGGGGTTTGCGTGTGAGGGGTCAGCATACCAAGACGACGGGTGGGTTGCATGTGGTCTGCCTTCTTTCCATTATGGCTGATTGATTGATTTTTCCAGGTCGTCGTGGAAAGACTGTTGGTGTGTCGAAGAAGAGGGGTTAAACGTTGTATTTACGTCCGCTACTACCACTGCATTCATGCAATTCCTCTTTATGTATATGCTTTCTCAATCTGCATGCACGTCACCACCCACGCAAGCTTTCACAAATCACTCGCACTTCCCTCTCCCCAAAATGGCTCAAAATGGCATCCATAATGCTCTCGTGTCACGACGCCCAGCGCCCGTACTACTATGCGACGCGAGGCGACACGTCGCGCAACTCTAAAGGCTAATGACGACTAGGCAGGCAATGTCGACGGTGTACTCTTGGTAGTGAGTCAGTACCCTGAACGCTAGCACCAGGGTCCAAAGCTGTAAAGATATCCACTCATAATGGCGTTTAATTTCCGCCCCTTGGGAGAGAAACCCCGGAAGAACCTTCTGAGAAGGTGGCTTTCTGGGAACTCCGAAGGCCCCGAGCCCTGTGAAAGAAATGCGAGCTCCATGTTCTGTAGAGCTTCAGAGCAAGAATTTTACCGGTGTGAACAGAGGGTATAAAAGTAGAACGAATACTGTCAACCTATCAACCACTTAAAACCTTACGTTCATGTCATGAGGAATCTTTCACAGACTAGAAGGTTTACTAGGCATGCGCTGCAACCATCACGCGCTAGTACTCCTTATTCAATACCATGTATTGTGAGATGCAACTAGGGATACAAATGGTAAACTCTAGAACAAAAACAAAACCGCAGAGCAGCTTGAGAAAACTATGACTCCTTCCACGTCTCCACAATCTCATCAATGGACCTCGCAGACCACCCCGTGCCCAACGCAATAGTCATCTTTGTCCCTGTGGCATGCAGTACCTCCTTAATCCCCAAATCGAGCGCAGCAACATCATCAGTTCCTTCAGGTGGCGGCACACCAAGGCACTGGTTATGAGCGTCTTGTGCGAGACTTTTTAGGATAGTCAAAAGTGTCGACGCTGGGACGGAGTTCCTGATGAGGTACCACGCCAAATTTCGATTAGTTTCTTCGTCCAGTGCCAGTGTTCCAAGCGTTCCCAACGAGTAGTTCTGTAAGACTCGTTTGAAATCCGGGTTTGTACGTATCGCGTCCAGTCGTTGATCGAGCACGTACAGCGTCCCAGACACAGTACTGTCCCGAAGTAGAGGCGTTCGCGGATTATTATCCACCCGCCCACCAAATCTCCGATCGAAAATCTTACTATAGAAATCTGCTGAAAACCTCAGGTCCATGAGGTTCAGATGGAAATACCGGGATTGCGTTGTCATATGTCTATACCGGAAGAGCGTAAGATGCATCTGGAGGGTCTGAGGTTTACCCTGAAGAATGCTATCAAACAATGCAGCGTGACAGTACGTGAAGAACAGCTTTTCTCTGTCCGTTGCTCCCTCACGGACCCCGCTGCAAAAGTGATCAGCGAAAGCGAGGAAGAGGGGGTTGTTGGAACATGATGTGATAAACTCCCAGAGGTCGCCAGCAGGGTGAGTTTTTGTGTCTATGAGTTGTGGATGGTCTAGAGTAGCTGCGTCCCCAGCCGACGAACGCGAACGCACGAATAGACTCCGACTTCCCCGGGGGTCTTCTGTGTAGCTTAAAAAGGCAGTTCGCCGCTTCACGTACAATGTCTGGCTACGCAGGAGGCACTCTTTGTGGCGGGGGATGCCTTCGGTGTAAAGGTGGAATGGCCAGTACCTTGGTGTATCAACACGAATCCCTACGAGTCTATCCAGGTTGGGGATAAGAGTAGGTGAGATAAGCTGAGTGGTTCCTATTTCCTGTCCTTCCCTGACCGCGATCTTGAGGGGGAGGTATACGATCTCCTTGGTCTCGATATCTCGTGCAATAAGACACCGAGGCTCAACTGCAAGTACCCAAAGATGACGGAGAGCTTGGAGGTAGCTCTTGTTATCGGAGGACACGACGTGAGATCTTGGGAAGAACGCTGCGACCATACAAGCAATAGCAGCGTCTGAGGTACCCAGTGTGAACCGACCTCCACCAAGGAACAGGAGTCCTAATGACTGGTGCGTCGCGACGTGAATACCATACTTGAACGCAGGGTGGTACATTGTTGAGGTATACATCCCGTACGCATAGCGAAGTCTCCTCAAACAAGTGATCTCGCCAGTCCCTGCCATCACCATGCTCAGGGATATCGAAATCAAATTTAGTCCGTCTCTGACGGCAGAACGTTTGATTCTCCATTCGAAAGCAGGGCCTGTAAGGATTGCATGAGATACCGTCAAAGGAAAAAAATCATATGCACCTACTATTGGAAAATATCATGCGGGTAAACAAGTCGTAGTACCGAATCAAAATCTTGTAGGCCTCTTGGCGTGCAGTGCCAGCATACTTGAGGCCGATGGCGAAGCAACATCCTGCAATGATATTGTAGTATGCAAGCTCCCATACGTCCGATATAGTGTTATTATACTTGCTACGGTTCTCGATCCCTTTGCGTATGCGAGCTGGCACTTGTGCTGAAATCCATTCTTGTGTTGGCGCAATCTTGTCCCACATTATGAGTGCGCGCGAGAGAGTACGGATCAACAGGAAACTTGGCTGTATCCGGTTAAGCGACAGGACAGTGTCAGGAGTGGCGAGGATATCTGCTATGTCCTGACGCTCTGTTTTAAGGTACATCAATCCAAGTGCTATGCTAGCAGCCGGGGATGTAAGGTTGACGTCGAATGCTGCCCGCTGGTCCGTCGGCATTAGGTGGAAATCCCCTTGAATCAAAATATTCAGGCGAGCGAGTAACGCACTGTCGGCAGGTATGGTTGTTCCTTTTCCCAACATGATCATACCAAATGCGAGAGCCGCGGAGTATGTGTAGGCCTCGCGATACTCGTTGCTCAGGTCTGGCTGAACAAGATCCTTGCGGCTAATCTGGTTTAGGCAGACTTCTGCCATACGGCGGTTCTTTGTACCCATATACAAGAGTCCGACTCCAGCAATACCCGCTGCTTGTGCAAGAAGAGAAACATTCAAATCCACATCGGGAGTGGGTAACAGAGCCGGAGTATGAACAGCTAGCAACTTGGTGACATGAGCATTCTCATTGCCCATGTTGGCTGCTGCGAGTCCTAGCAACACACCAATTGAGGTGAGGTCGTGCTTGGGTGTGAGATAAGAGAACGTATGCCATGTCATCATCTCGCGTAGATGCCCTGTAAGTCCTAGGCCAAAGAGGAATCCAGCATGCTCCGGAGTGAGTTCGGAGGGCTTGTTGAACGCAATCCATGAACTATCAATGCTAGTGCACGATGGAGAGATGCGTAGGGCAGCGGCAACACCATTGTGGAATTCACCCCAACTGTAGGAATCTGGGGGTATTTTGCCAGGTTCGGGAATGACAGTGACATTGTGTGGCAGCAGACGAATGGTATATTCGAGCTTGGGTATAAGGAACGCCTCGCGCGAAATATTATGAATCGACCCGTACGTGAACATTGCTCGACCATAAGGGAGAGCAAGAGTCCGTTCGGCAACACGTATGGCTTGATGTTGCTGTTCCTTGGCCTGGTCGTGCTCACTGGGGAGAAATTAGTCGATAGGTATACGAAAACGAGGCGATTACGTACTGTTGATCGGGACGCTCGATCGCTTTCAGCGAAGGTATCTTTGAAGATGACAATATCCGTGCCACTTCGTCCAGCCGACGATCTTGTCCGAAACGAATACTGGTAAACTCTTCCAAGTCGAGCTCTACACCTGTCGTGATCATCTCGGATTCGCCACTACTAGCGACCTTGGCAGATGAGGAAATTTCATTGATAGTCTGGCGGTTTCGACGACTCTGAGAAGCATCTGATTAAGGAGGGAGAAATACTTGAACATCAAAAAATTTTACGCACGAGGTAATCCTTGATCGACAAATATCCATCCTTCGACATTTTGTCTGGAATAGCGCTTGCTGAGGCTGCAACATCTTCACGATCAATGGCCTTGTACGCAGCTGGAGGGAAGTCCGATGGTGGAACCAGTTGCATCGAGCGAATGGCTTCCCTGAGAGGCGCGGCAATCCCGATAGACAACTTGCTGATGAACTTTTCGTCTATCTTGGTATCAACCATAAGTCGCACAGCTTGTTCAGCTCGTTTCAAAAGTTTCTTGTTAGGATCTCCAAGAACTTCATATACAGCGTGAATTCGTTGCAGCGGCTCGAGAGGATTGAGGCGACCATAAGCCCATGAAGGCTTGATCCGGAACCGTTCGGCTTGTTTGGATGCATCTGTCCACTGCATCGGCCACTCTGGTGTACTTATCCTACCAAACAATATGGCGGAAACATCCGGCGGCCAGCATGGAATGCCGTCGTCGAGGTTCTGAACAGCTGCAGAAGTATATAAGCATGAGATTGCAGTATTTGAGGAAATGAATACTGACGAGCAGTAGCGGGAAGTGGCCAGGGTAAACCAGCCATAGCTTCAGGGCATAGACGGCGCCAATAATCAGCCCATTCTGGTCGGATGTACATGGCAATTCGACAGACTACCTTGCCGAGCTGAATCAAGTCCGGGTAACGGTGAACGAACATTCGGTATTGTTCGAGCAGTGTATGAAGAACGTAGAGAGCACCAACTAGATATCGATATTTGTCGGTCCCTTTGATTATGGGGAGATGATGGACGGGTGGTAACGATTGTGCCGGATCCGTCGGTTTAACGAGGCCCCGTAGTACGGGATCCTCAGCAAAGCGGCGGTGGGAGAAAGTATTGCTGAGGCGGTGCCACGAGTCCGCCTCTGGAGGACCGTCAGTGATTGAAGAGATCACTCCACTATCGAGGTTGAAAACTTGGAAGAGGGCACGAGACAAACAGTCGAACTGAATGCCATCCGCCACGGAAAAGGAATGTGCGGCCCATAAACGAAGGAACGAATGATGCATTTCAAATACGAGGTCTGAAGGAAGACATAACGCTAATTGTTGCATGACTTCGATAGTCAATGGGTCACGGGGCATCAGGTCGATCACAGTGCGCGTTACCCATCCGTCCTCGAATTTGAGAGTTGTGAAGATAGTGGACTGGAGCGTGTTAGCTATGGAGCGGATCTGACCATGTTCACGAAGGGCCGGGAGCTTTTTCGTCGTGACATCTGCGGGAGCAGGTGCCGGTTGAGCGCGTTTTCTTGGTATGAAGGAAATCGGGATTTCGTAGGTGCCATGGGTCATGATAGACATGAGGTCTCCTGGTTTTTGTATGAGCAGATCCAAAAATCCATTACGTGTTGCCTTCAGTGCGGAAACCGATAGCCCTGGTACTTCAGTCAACGGTAGAAGTTTCGCTCGCTTGTCATCTCCTTGACTAAGAGTATATATTTTTACTACCTGGGAATAGGGAAGGCAAATTGCAAGCAATGAACGGTCGTGCTCGCCATCCCAACGGTGGTCAAAAAGCGACACCGATATAGACCGATAGATCTGGATACTACAAACATTTGAACAGGACGATAGGTCACAGAGGGGGAATGAACTTACTCGCTTGCGTCCAATTCAGTAACAAGCAACTGCTCCATCCAAAGCGCAGTCTTCATTCTACCGAAATTCGTCGACATCAACGCTTCATCGACACCACGATTGACTAATGCCATCCGATCCATTGTGACCGAAAGGTCGTTTCTCGTTAAGGAGTTGCGCCGTTTGCGCGGAGGAGGATCGCTTCGTGGCAAGGAAGGCATGGAACCAAACCCTGAGTTGGCTGTTCCTGAGGCAATAGATGCCATTGTTGTCGTTGACGATAATTCTGGAGGCATTCCAGGAAGAGCGGAAAGAGGTGGAAGATCGGGATTCGGAAAATCAAGAGGAGGAATAGCTAGTTGCTGGGATTTTTCGAAGGGTTCAGGGAACGCTGCAGACGACCTTCGACTACCTGTTTGTACAGGTGGTGGAGGTTGTAGGTTCGGCGGCGGGCGGGGTTTGCTACGGCTAAGTGGTCGAGGAGTGTCTTTGGGCTTGATGTATACGTATCTCCACACTGTGAGCGTCCGTTTCTCGACATCAACGGTCACAACAATTTCATGAGGCGACCCACGCCCCCGATGTGACGCCCATATGATGTGCTCGCTGGGGGAAAGGGACTTTAGCGGTTTGGTGGAATATTCGTCATTGTCTTTGAGTGAAGCAGGTGACGCGTTGTTGAAACCTCCAATGATGCCACTGGCGAGTCCAACTGGTGAAGGCTCTGCTAAAGGATTGGTAAGACAGAATATGGTAGGGAGGATGGCGTCCCCGGTGAGCTCTGCCTCTATCTTCTCGGATGGTTCTAGGATACGTTGGAGTAACAGACCATGCGGAGAGATCGGCCAAGCCTTTTCGATTGTGAAAGGAATACTGAATGTGTATTCTGCCCCATTTCGAGCGTAAATCTTGCCGAGGGTGCGAAGGAATATGAACACGGCGAATACACGAGAATCACGTTCGTCGCGTTTGGTGATACGATTTTGCTGCTCGGCATAAAAGAAAGGACCAAATGTTGGACGTTCCGACGAGGATTTTGGTGGTGTCAGTTTTGTGGATGCCTTTGTAGCCTTGGTGCCGCCAGCTTCGACCCAACCCATACATGCCCATAGAACCGGCTGACCCTCTAGCCCGAAGCTCCATTTCTTCTTCACAATGCCACCCGAGCTCAACACGACCGTCGTCTCGTCCCAGGTCAGCTCGTCTTCATTCCCTCCGGAATCATCTCCTGCAAAGAAACATGTCGATTGGACTGGAGTATGTGTGTTTGGAGGGGTCGTGTGAAGTAGAGATCGAATAGACTTGAGTAGATTGGATTCCGGACGTGCTTCCTTGGATTTTTGCCTATGTTGCCATTTCAAATGTTCTTCAATCGCAGATGTCGAGTCGTCGTAGAAAGGGAGAGGTAAGCCGTCCATTAATCTTCACATTCGCGCGCGCGCACGTTGTGGTTTGGACAGAGACGCGTAGGGCCGACGTTTTCCCACAATCCCCTTTCTGGAATGGACGACCATGGGCGATGGATGAAGGAAGCTATGAACATGGTAAGTTGATTCCATTCTCAACAGTGTTCTTGTATCTGATTGATCCTAGGCGGAAGAGGCGTTAGCTGCAAGTGAAGTACCAGTCGGCTGCGTTTTTGTTCGGGACGGCCAGATAATCGCCAAAGCAAGAAATCGAACGAACGAGCTGCGAAACGTTCGTCAGTCGAGTAGTCTTTCATTTCTTGCGTGTAATTTATTCTGAAATACCCTCGATACAGGCCACTCGACACGCCGAATTGGAAGCAATTGACAGTATTCTATCCGACAAACAATTAACCCCCGAAATAACGCGGTATCCTCTCTCAACGACGATCCTGTATGTGACCGTTGAGCCGTGTATAATGTGTTCATCTGCGCTCAGGCAGCTGGGTATACAAGAAGTATTCTACGGTTGTGGAAACGATCGATTTGGTGGATGTGGGAGTGTCCTCGGGGTTAACAACGAGTGAGGAACATTCAACTGTATCATTTCCGTGTCCTGAGTGTCCAATTCGCAGCCTACCTCATCCTGTACATCCTCCATATAAAGCCACCGGCGGCTTCTGCAGAGAGGAGGCAATCATGATTCTCAGACGATTCTACATTACTGAGAACACTAATGGTGCGTAAGGTGGAACGTGGGACGTGATCATTCTGTTGACTAGCCACGCTTCAGCTCCTGTTCCCAAGTCAAAGGCCAATCGAGTTCTGAAGACTGAGATCACCTGAACGTACGGTATGGCCATTGGCAACAATTGACTACGGGCCGGCACCAGTATTATCCTGGAGACAGGCGGAGATTCTCACAGGGGATGAATCCTAGCAACACGGAACTCCGTTTAAGTTCCTTGTATAGGTTCAGTAGTGTAAAATTTACAGGACTTTCAGAATCGTACCGGACGTCCGAGGCTGGTCTGCCTTCATGTCGTTCAAGTTCCTTATTTCCGACGAAAAATGTCGAAGGCTCGTTGAAAAACGTCCGCAAACCATCTGGACGAGTAACTGGAAAAGACATGACAATAGCACGGTATCTTTCTACTTATCTTTCACGAATCACAGAAGGCGAATTTAACTCTACATCTCGTTTCCTACGACTGGCTGAAACCAGTGATGCCACTAAACCCACTAATCGATCCAGCCTCGCCCCCGGAAACTTCTAGTTCTGACCAGTTCCACGTTCCTATTTCAGCAAACACGGGCATAAGCATTTTCCTTTTTCGCACGGATAAGAAAGTTGTACCTGTGCAGCTTCCGGAGCCACAGTTAACCGCCACACGTTCGGCGTCGCTGCTAACTGCAACATCTGTCTCAGATCCGGTGAAGTTAATGTCCTGGGATAGCAGTCAGACGTAGAGTGAGTAGGAAGAAGGAAATGAATTACAGAGATCGTTACACCATTCCCAGGTGTACCAAGGGTAGATGGGTAGCTCTAAAACGAATAATTAGTGAGTGATGTCGGTGATGTCCAACCAAAAGGTCTGACTTGATCGACAATGACACCATAGTCTGTGCAACCAGTCGCGGTGTTGCCTGAATAGGTGACGCTGGAGACAGAGGAATTTGTGGCGTCTGCGTCAGTCTTGATGCGGAAGCCTTGTTGACTGTAGTAAACGATGAGAATGTGCTAGAACAGCAACTTCATGAAAGGCACACTTACTTGTTGATGACCATGTTGTTGGTGATCTGAATGTCGCTAACAACGACGTTGGAGGAGACGGAACCCTTACAAATTTGAAATGTAGGTTTCAAGGTAAACAACTCATCTACCGGAAAGACTTACAATCGATATTCCATGCCCACCTGTGCAAGTGTTTCCGGTGAATGTGATATTGGTGCCTTTGTTAATAGCGAGGCAATCGTCCTAAAGGGATAGACTAAATATCGGCAAGGCGTGACGGGTACTGGGTGCATTACCTGGTTATTGACTTTGCTGTACACGAAATCAGAAGAGATACCAACATCGAGGCAAAAATGACCAACCTATTCGAAATGACAAGGTTGCTGGCACTGACATCGAAACCATCGGTATTGTGGCCAGCAGGTTTCCCATCGCTCATGCTATTCGGTTGGTCTCCTAGTGCTAAAAAAACGCTGTCAGCGACTGGAATGGTATAAAACACGAACATGCGCTGACAATCATCTACTGTAAGAGAAGTCATCAAGAGAGGTTCGGAGCTGTCCACAGAGTATGCCCGAGCAGGTGAGTTGAGGACAATGACATCTTGGTAGACGCCAGAGATCTCGATCCTGGGAAAGACATAGGTAAGGACGACAAGGTTGACAGGTTATTTAACACCAACTTCATCATCGGTGCTGGCTTAGTAACGCCGCCGTTCAGTCCTTGGCCATCCTTCAAAGCGTCTGATTGAGCCCTTGTTGCATTTTCTAATACCATTGCTCACTCACCCAATAGTCGGGACCGTTCCCGTCGAAGGTATAGCCATTGCCGTTGACTAAACTCGAGTGAGTCCGGATTTTCCAACAAACGTCATTGAAACACATACAAGTAATATCTTTGCCGCTACAAGCAGGACTCATTAGCCTCTTCCAATGGACAAGTAACAGAAGAAGCTTACCTCACTTTGAACAAGGGGCCATCCCAGTTCGAGACACCGAATGTAATGTTACCCTCTTGCGGATCAAAGTTGTCGAATGAGAGCCTTCCTAAAAAAAAAAGTAAAAAAAAGGCTCACTTATGTTTACTGTGGTTCCTTGAGTCAGGTCTAGCTCGAAGGTTTGCCCAGCAGGTACCTCAAAGCTCTCAATATCGATTTCCGTGCACTTGACCGCATCGGTAACGTCTGTGTGTTGTGATTAAGACGATACTATCCAGACATACTTTCGGCTGGTGTCCTCACCGTCCAAAGAGGAGATGGTGCCAGTGCAACGCGAGACTAGTGGTGAAGCGAGAGAGAGGCCAGCAAAAGAAGCTGTAGTGATCGCGAATAAAGAATACATCTTTGTGTTGTACATACTGGAATGGTTCTAGCTCTTATAGATCCATGGCGGCCCGGTGAATTCCAGCTTCAACAGCTCATAGACCAAATCGAGAATGTTTTGGGTGTGAGTACTAACGGTTGTTTGCATAATTTGGAGCCCGTCAAATTTAGACCAGAGCGATGAGACGAATAATTCAATTCCAAGAACACTCTTCAGGACTATTTCCAGCTCCTTTGCACCGAGGTTCGCCTAGGGATTGGTAGGGTTTCAATGAATTCCGAGGAGTGACGCGCGACTCGTCACTCAGAGCTTGTGATGGCCGCATGATAGGTCTTTGATAGGCTGACGGACCTCTTGAGTGCCCTTCAAGTTCTTCCGGATTGAATGACAGAGTACCCAAGGCGGAGAACTGAGCTGCGGGGACGAGCAGCGTTCAGTGGGCCATGTGTTTGTTGAATAGGAAGCTAGGGCGCTCAGCCTCAACGTCAACCTGAACAGTTCGTGGGAAAGTAAAAATTTAAACTCACGGCCCGGATTTCTCCGGCCCACTCTTCTCCGCTTCTACGTTCAATGGCACTGATTCTTCTCGAGAACGTTCGAACCCAGTTACTTGCGCTCGCGAAAGCTCCTAACCGCGGTTCACGAATATCATACGTCTCGTGTTCTCACAAGCGCTAAATATAGCCCCAAAACGAAAGAGAGCTTCTAGTACAAGCTTCTAGTTGAACTGTGGTCTTCTAGATTATTCTTGAGTGAAATGCTTTGTTTTTCACGTTCGTTATAAAGGGAACCATGTACGTCTTCTGTGCTCGACTTGCTGCCGATTTCCGATTCTGTCTATTGAATTTCTAACTCGAGAAAGCTCAACTAAAATTGACCGAACAATAACAACCTTTTCGCTGGCTTGTACAGTCCTGAAATGCGACCCCATACTCGCTCCAGGTAGTTGATACTTACATGGTATGTCGTTCGCCGCGCACTGTCGATTTGGCCTCCGAGCTCGTCAGGGGCTGTAATAAGACATTTTTTGTACTGGGGTGCATCAATTCTAGTCCAAAAATACATACTATTTACTACGCCAACTGACTCTTGTATCGACTAGATCAGCGCTAACTACCATCGAATCTCCACCGCGGCCCTCAATGGCTGAAGCATCACGTTTACCAAGAATCACAAACAAAACCCGGTTGCAGAGGAGGGAGTGGAACAGTCGTTGGAGGCTATAATTAAAAGGTTCATCACATCAGCTCCGAAAAAAATCTCGCTCGGGTTCAAGCCACCTTGTAAGCCAAGGTCCCAAGCCCTAGTGAACTAGGATCAACCTCTATACAGCAACGGAAGAAAATGAGCTTACAGGCTGTACGAAAATCGTAATAATGTTTGTGAGCGAAAATACTGAGTAGGTTGAGTCGTGAGATGGTCTTCAGTGGATTTCTGATACTCACTGAGCAGGTATATATAGAAAAATAGGCCTACGAAGGGTGAGAATCAGCCCTTTCCGCGTTGTCCGAATATACGCACCGTCTTTGTAAAGTCTCATAACCCATTTTGAACGTGTTCTCTTGACTGCAGAAGTCACGTCTCTTGGTTGAAATGTATTCAGGGCAGATCTAGAGAACGACTAACGATGTTGACAGCCCTTCACAATGGTCAAACCCGCAATCACTAATGAAATCATCAGCACTCGGGTATATTACAGGAAACGAGGCGGCCCACCTGTTTCACATACTAACAAGAGCAAGTACGAAACGAAGACTATGTTGGATGCATGAATCAGGGTACAGCCATTGTGCGTTGATATGTCAACTAAGATTCTTCGTCAGCGCGTACAAGAGCTAGCAGTCCACAATTCTCACACTTCATCGATTCGACCTCCTTCTGTGTAACAATTATTCCAGGAACGAGGAAGACCTATTGATGAGGAGCTCAAGAGTGGTATGTTAAGAAAGACCCAGATATAGGCACCGTTGCAATCACGATAAATGCCAACAAAACCCGTCTACTGCGTTCCCAGAGCGCATATGTGCGAATCATGAGGACAACTGGGTTCGTTGGACTTGAGCTATCACTGTACAAAGTTGAAACGTAAGGGACGTACCCTCGGACAATGCTAGTCCAGCAAAGGTCAACCCTGGAACAGTTTGAGTAAGTATGATGTTTTCACAAGCAGTGGCGGGGAAAATAACATGAAATGGCCTTCATTATCAACAAACACTCCTGAAAATAGTATAAATCGTTCGGTTTTTCCGGGATACACGCCAGAATGCGTACCGTACTGGACGGAGGAGACCCAAATGCTACTGTGTCATATTTGAGCGCAGACCGGAAAAATTGAAGGCTGAACAACTCACAATGTATGCTCAGGAATATATCAATGAATGGCATATAACGATTGAAGAAGAATATGATAGAGCCTAAGGAGCTAGGCTGCGACCAGACACAATCCACCTCTTTATCCAAAGTACATATCCAGTCATACACCTAGGTTACAGAGTCAGCATCTAGAATTTATTTCAACCAAAAGACAAAAGACTCGCCAGAAGAGTAGCGCTGACCACCAAGTTGGCAGGGGTGAGCGAAAGAGGCTAGAGAAAGCTAGGTTCAGTGGTTTTGGAGGAAGTCGAACCAAGACATACTTGCGCCATCGAGCTCATGTCCCAAATCAACTCAACGCCTGCATACGAGCTCTTGAGACGGAAGGGGTGCCGATGCTGGTGGTGAGGAGTCAGGAAACGACGTCGGACGCGCATCTTTTACCTTGGTCTTCCCAGGTCTTCCCATTAATACTAATATGCCTGCTGGGGATATTTCAATGATACTCACGTCTTCCAACTTGCAAGGCCTCGTGGCTCAAGCGCTCGAGTCACACGTACTTTAACTTAACAACCGGCGATTCAGGTAACTCTGTCAGATCTGATGCCGCTGGCTGACAGGAAAAATCATACTTAGCATACTCCGTATGTACAGCGGACATGTCTCTGGTTTCATCTTCTCCGACCTTTCCCCTTGAATCCTTTGAATACGGCATCATCGTCAGAGTCATCATCTACTATAACCGGTGGCTTCTTCGAAGTCCTAGATGTTCTTGCAGTGGTCTTCGTGGGTGGTGGAGCAGACTCCAAAGTTTCCACGGGTGCCTCTTCGTCCTCTTCCTTCACCTGACTCATTTCATCGTCAGAATCAAGGAAGAGAGGCCGAGCACTGGTCTTCTTCCCTGTAGTGCGAGTGACACTGTTACCTCTGGAAGAGGATGCCTTACCCTTCCCGCGTCCTCCGCGCTTCGGTGGTTCTTCCTCTTCTTCTGAATCAATCACAACCAGCGGTTGCTGAGAAACTTGTGTGATCTCACTGACATCTGCTTTTTGAGTCTGAGAGCCTTTCCAATATTCTGGGCACATCATGACTAACAGTATCTTGTATAACAGTACTTGGGACTCACCGGCACCCATGCCATACCCACTCTGCTCACTAAGAACCACTTCGACACGTTGAGTACGTGGAGTTGTTGCCGCTGCTGCCGATTTATTCTTCTACGATCCATTGTCATTGATCAGCAACGAGTAACAACCAGGACCAAAACAGAACACCTGACTTTTTTGAACTTCTTGAAATTAGGCAACCCCTCCCATTCCACATTAGTTACCTTCGACCGATGACTTCTCCGAGAAATATCCACATCCAATTCGACGATCATCATAAAATTCCCTCTGATATTAGCGTCGTCACCAAATTCCTCCAGGACGGCCCACTGTCTCTGCTCCTCTTCGCCATCGCGATTATTCAATTCGGGTTTGGATATCTTCAAATTGTTGAACTTCGCGATCGAATTCATCTTCTTGTTTCTTTCCTCGCTTGGTAGATGCAACAGCTTTGAGGAAAGCGTCGTCCGTGTCAGGCCTACCAGGAGCAGCGCCGCCTGAGTTCTTCTGCATAGAAGGCGGCTTTGGTTGCGAGGGCTCTACTGCGTTAATATTTTCAACAGCCTTTCTCTTTGAAGGGGGTGGCCCGACAGATGGCATACGGGACTCCGAGTTGGACGGTGCCGGCGCAAGAGCTTCTTCAACTCCAGCCATTTCTTCATCCTCGTCATCGAGTGCTTTTCGCTTTCGACTAACGCCGCTGCCCTCGGTCGTCTGGGTCTGACTACTCTCCATTTCCTCAGGCACTGCATCTAATGTCGAAGCGATCCTGGGCAGTGCGCTGTCTCCGCTTTGTACAGTCATGGTCTGAGACTGCGAAAATGCAGAGCTCATCATTTCGGAAAGTGAAGTGGTCTGATTTTTTGTGATGTCGCTCTCTTCAAAGAGGGACTTGTACTTCTTGCTTGCAGGTTCCTGTGTCCCATCTTCAGGTGTTGCTGAAGCTTCACGCGAACCAAAGTCTGTCGCACCCACACGGCGTTTTAGTCGTGAAGAACGTTGCTTGCCAGGTGCCTGGATTGTGTGAATAAGACGAGAGCAACAGTGGTTCGATGAAAACTCACTGCGAAATCAATAACGGCGGGCGTAGAAGATAGTTCTGACGGTGCCGTGGCAGATCCAGATCCAGATTTTACTTCCGTAGAATTGTCAGCAGCGGTGGTATTAACACGTCGGGTGAGCACCTAAACGACATTCAGTATAGAGTCAATCATTAACAAATGCTATTACTCTTCGCGGTCGACGGATTTCCTGCTCCGGTTGTACATCATCAGATTTTGTTTCGACTGGTGCACGTTCAGCCGGCTTAGTTCCAGAGACATCCTGAGTCTCAGGTCTCGATGATGGTTCTGCTGTGACGCGCCGCGGTGGTAACTTTCTGCGGGTAGGAGGTGGTGGTTCTTGCGCAACAGATTGTGTGGGAGGATTCGTGAGCTCTTCGGGTATACTGTTAGGTACAACGTCTGGCAGCGGTGACTCAACTTTCAATGAACTGAGGGTCAGCGGGGCTTAATGAGGCAGTGGGGCATACTCACTGGGAGCCATTTCAACATCTTTTAGCTGTGTGGGTTCACATCCAGATATAAGGTCTTTAGTATCGCTGTCAAGAACAGATAGGATGACGTCTTTCGTAGATTTGAAGACCAGCCCAAAACTAACCCAAGAATAAGACGGTGTTGTCACAATTGCGCTTCCACTCACCCTTGAGCCTCGTCAGACAACTCTTTCCAACCATCTTCTCCTACAGCAGCAATTATATTCTCCTTTTCTCCTAGAACCACCAGTTGTTTTCCCTCTTTCGCCCTTCCACGAGAAAGTGCCCGGTGCCACTTCATACTGCGAGCGTCGTCTCGAACGTCAAATGTTTCGACTGCACCATCACCGCTTTCTAATAGGTGTCGCAAATGACTATCAATTTCCCTATTTTTCTCTCCCACACAGAGGAAGCGAAGGTGAGAAAACAAATGTCGTCGTGTCATGTCGGGCTCCCAGACCTCGAAACGCTTGTGCCGGGCGTCCATGCCAACCGAGAATGCCGGACGGTGTTTGGGCAGATAGGGTAGCCTCAGTTCCGGTGCATCATTGTTTTCTGCAATTCGCATAAGCTCGGTGAGGTACTCGTACTTGACAAGTTTGCACCCGCTGAGAAGAGAGATAGCGATAGGAACTGTTGGATTGTAGGTGGGTGTGATGTAATACTCGACTTCACTGCTCAAAGTGTGCACCAGGTGAATCCCTGCGAACGGTCTAGGGTCAGAATGCAGGTTTGAGTGATAATGGTCGTTGCGTACCGAACTTTGCACAGGCTTCCATGGGAGTGGTGCCACTCTTCGAGGGTGTCATGTAGAAACAAGTCTTCACCCAAATGATCCTACCGAAAAAGTGCACGTCAATCTACTTCTTGGAAGTCAAAGATGACATACGCACTCGATCTGTGAATCGTTTGATACCCTAATCATAGTTCCGTCTCCCGCTTCATATACAGTCCCTGGTGCTACGTTATCAGGAGGCTCGCCTCTCGGCCCAACGACTATAGTCTTGTTCTTGTCTCGAATATTCAAAACTTGAATTGGTGGTCGTTTTGCTGGATTCGACTGCACGGGGATTTCAATGGAAGTAACGCCAGCCTACTTTTGCAGACTTACAACATCATCCTCGCTGAACGCTCCAACTTTGATACAACAGTAATGCGAAGCAACCTTTTTCGATTCAATGTAGAAGGGATGCCCTGGCTTTCGCCCTGCAGTGTACTCGTGCCCTGGCTTCAAAACCTCCGTTTCTGTGACTGTCAAAACGCGTCAATAGTATAAGGAAAGGTGCTCACTGTTCAGCTTTTCACTCGTCAGCGTCGCTATCCACATTCTGACGCGTTCTTGAAGAGAAGATTGGTAGATAGGACTAGAATGTCATAGGCATGAATCAAGGATTCCATTGTCACCTGATCTTTATGTTACGGTCCCGCTCGCTTATGACACATAGTTTACGTGCTTGTCAAAAACATTTATACGACGACGGCCGTGTATGTAAGTATTATACATATTCAGACTGTGAATAAGATAGACATAACAAAATTGAACAGACAGAGTAAGAAACCGACGTGTAAGGTATCGAACATGAAAGTCAACCAAGAAAATGAAAGTTCACTCATGACGTGGAGATGCTACAGACTGAGGGTTACTAGCTATTGCACCCACGAGGAGATTATGCAAAGCAGGATTGCTTTGAATAAGCTCCTTGAGCTGCGAGATGGGCATGCTCGTCAGACTGGAAACGTCTAAGGCCTGCGTTCCCGCGGTTGAGGGAGCCGGCGCTAAATTCGACGATTCTGCAACTGAATTATCCGCCTGTGCTGATGGTATCTCAGCACCGGGGGGTTGTAAAGAATCCATGGGAGCGTTCCCTTGCGAATCAGCAGTGTGTTGTGGAATAATAGGTGAATGGGAAGGCGTTGACGTGGTGGTTGAATTCGAGAGCTGTGAGGGCTGGTCGTTAGCCGTGTATCCATGTACTAATTGTTTGCCACGATGGTGATCACTCCCAGTCCGTGACAGCGGTGGTTGATACAACGGCGTCCATTGGATTTGCCCGCCACGATAGGTTGTCTGCGAGTTGGGCTGCGTTTGAGGTGTTGTTTCCGGGTGGTAGTAGTGGGAATAAGGGTTGGAAGGACCAGCGACAGGTGTGGTAGAGTGGTTTGGTGGTGGTTGTGGCATGTGAGCAGCATCGGTAGCTGGTTGAGTGGAATGCAGGGCTTGAGGAGGCGCGTGAGGATAATATTGATAACCATATGCTTGACCATATGGCAACATGGTTTGTGTCGGGTGCGGCCAATACTGGGGTACTTGATGTGTACCATAGGCCATTCTCGTCGTCGATGTCTGCATGGTAGAAGTAGAAGGCTGATAGGTAGGCAGACCAGTAGCTGCTGCTACCGAAGGATATGTCGATATTGGCGTGCTAATAACAGGTTCTTTCACAACGCGCCGATCAGTAAATGGATTGACCGGCCCCGTTATCAAAGAACCAGAACTCACGAGGTGGCGGGAGATCTGTCGCAGCTTGTGAGGGTTTGTGTTGTATTGGGCCGTCGATATTGCCAAACATCACACTACCCCATTTGAATTCTCTCTTAAGGCCACGATCCCAAAGAACCTCGACAGAGCACGTCTCTTCTATAACGCGAACGAGGGAAACCTCAAAGACGCCAGCACTGACACGAATCTTGATCCGAGTCATTGGTGGTAGCGCTAGGAGCTCATTCTTGATTCTGTCTTGTTTCGATGCCCTCTTTGCCGCAGCAACATCCTATCCATGAACTCGTGAGGGCTGTGAAAAGTTGTTTATCAAATATGATACACACCGGATTGTGTTGCGTGCACAACACTTGCACTTCCAATTTCTTGATGACCTTGAGCACCTGTGCCGTATCGTCTCGGCCATCCACCGCCATTGGAGCAGGTGTTGCATCGACATGGCTAGACTCCAGAGTTGGCTGGAGAAGAACGACCTCTTTCTCCACCTCCCGAAGCACCTGGTACACGATATTATGCTCCTTGCCATCACGGGCGCACGAGACATGAAAGGCTTTGGGACATTTCCCTTTCGTGCACTGAATTGGAGCACCATGAGCCTTTGGTCGAGTTTTGGTACAGGAGGTGCATTTCTATCCATAACGTGAGTGATTCATACGCTATGATCTGGGAACGACACTCACCAGATTCCAACGATCCTTGACGATGGCATCGACGCCAAAGACAGCCCGCTCTTTTGCCCCGGTCTGAGTATTCTCAACCTCATCTACCCATGTTTCCGGAACAATGTTGGCACAATTTTCGTGGGCCATCCACACCTTTGGATTGCCACATGCGTCCATTGCATCCTTCCGCCCGATAGGAGGTTCCTGCACCGGGAGAAGCCCGGCCTTGTCCATGGACACGCACAAGCAACAAGGGAATGCTTCAGGTTCCGCAGGACGAGCTGGCAGCCTCAGCATAACCTTCGGCGCTGGCAACGAGATCTTGAAGGATGTTTTCGTGGGGGATGACGAGGTTGACGGTATCTTGAGCTTGGGCTTCTTCGGTTTGGGTGGTTCCGGTTCCGCGTCGGCCTCAGATTTGCGCTTAGAAGGTTTTCTCTCTCGAGGTGGAATCGAAAGCACAACGCTGAATTCTTCGCGTTTGACAGGTTCCTTTTTGAGAGGAGCAGAAGCGGAACGTTTGTGTTTTGACTTGAGAGGTTCTTCAACTTCACCTGTTTCGCGGCGCTCACGGTCCGCCAATAATTGGTTGACGTCGATGCGGACACTGGTTCCAGAAGCGGTCAGTCGTGTGTCTCATATAGGGGAAGCGACATACCTATCAGGAACACATTTGCAAGCTTTTGCCACCTTTCCCAATTCCAGCCAGCTAGGAAGCGCAAAGTTGACACTCTCGGCGCAGTTCAGGCCAAGGTTGAAACCAGCATGATAGCCTCGCGGGAAAGTGATCATAAACTCTCCAGCATGTTGAACGCAATGGTTTGGTTTGCATGAAGTCTTTGCTAGAAGACCCGGAGATGCCAAAAAGGACTTGTGGCGAAGGAATTGTGAACATTGTGATGTGTCTTTGGGAAAGTAACCTAAATACGGAGAAAGTTAAATATAGTTGGCAAGCAAAACGTCGAGAAACTCACTCCGCATGGCGTTCTCTAAAGCACTAGCTCTACCCTGCGGCACTGCATACCAGAATTTGGGAGCGCCAAAGTGGATGTAGTTGATACTGTGAAGATCCATATCTTCAACGTGCCATGCAAATGTCGCTCGCCACATTCCCCAATATAAATATGGAGTGTTGACACCAGGTAGACCTTCTGAAGGTAATAGACGAGAAAGTTCGGAGTCTAGATGAGCAACGTTCCACTCTTTGGTGTCGTCTGTATACAGAGAACCTGTTGAAGTATAGCGAGTAAGTATCTGCCAACGTCGGGCAGATTTTTTGGGCAATGCTCACCTTGTGTGTCCGCACCATACCAGGGTGGTTTCCCCAGGCCGCAATTACGCCAATAATGCTTCTCTAGTTTGCTGCAGAACTCCGGGGTATAGTCCTCTGGCTTCGTGTTGGGTGGAAGCCAGTCGCGATGAGGCTCGAATGATTCTAAAAAGGTACGATCCTTCTCTCTGCTGTCTGCCAATTTCTCTTCCTTGGATAACTTGGGCTGAGCCTGCTTCCGGACCTTGGCCTTTTGCTTCGTTTCATGTTCGCCTGCATCCTCAGACGTCGAGCCCCTGGCTGACTGGGGCATTTCCATGCCGTCATGAACCGCGACTGCGACATCCTCCATCGGTTCCTCCTTGATGTGGATCTGTCCTTCCACATCAGGCTCGACAGTTTCGGCTTTCGCGGCATGAGGAGTTTTCTTGCTTCGTCGTGGTTTCGTCTTGACTGAAGCTCGGGCGTACAATCCAACTTCTTCGACACCAGGAGCACGAAAATCATCCTGGTTGCATAACTCTGTCCACTCGCGAACACTCATGACCTTCCTCTTCTCCATATTTTGTTGTCTAAAAAGGCCGGCACTTCCGAGCATGTGTTGTTCGATAGGTGTCTTTATCTTCACGTTCAGTAGTTGATCGTTGAGAGGAGGTAGTGCGTCTTTCCTAGCATCATTATAGCCGAGAGTCAGTCACGGAAGATGATACAAAGTGATTGAAACAACGCACCATTCCTGCGGAGGAATGACTTTAATTATCCCACTGTAATTGCCCCAGCGCTCTACTCTCTTCATGTATGTTTCAAAGTCTCGGAATTCTTCCATTGTTGGCTTGAAGACTGGTATTCCTCGAGAAGCTAACCGATCGTCATCGGGGTCGAGCCATGTCTTTCCATCGGAATCCGGGGTTGCGTGAATTGTTTGACCATCGTAGAAATGGTCAGGTTGAGGAGGAATATTCGGAGGAGGTGACGAGCCCAAGCTGGGAGTTAGCGATGGTGTAGGAGAGCTGGAGGCCATAACGCCCTAGCTGTATCTCTTACTCCCAACTTCGAGAAGAGACAGGTCCAACGCTGATGGTAAAGAGAGAGGATACGACGTATTGAGTGAGATATGAGGTGACTGTGACGGTGAGCAGCAAGATGTTTCTGACCTCTGCTCGTTACCGGCGACGATGGTGACAATAGGCGGAGCCCGAATCTGGATCGGTCTCGGGGCGGCAGGTCGCGTGGCTAGGCCGGCCAGGACCGGTCCCGACTCGTGACCCGTGACGATGATTTTGTGTCCTACCTCCATCGCCAGGCTCCAAACCTTGTCCAAATCTCTTGAATGTTTTCCGTCGGTTCTCCGTTTCTTCAACTCCATCGCTCGACGCTCGTTGAAATGCTGTTGAGTATACATTTACTCATTTTCTTCGTGCTCATCGGATATCGGTAGCAAGAACCACCGAGGGAGCCCGAGCTTCAACTTCGTGTCGTTGTACGAACACAGTACTAACACCGCGGCTTTCGTATCCAAAGTTTAGCCGGTACCTCATCGTATGAAGTCAACCTCTAGAATATGAAGGAGAAGGACATCGTGCAAAACAGGTGCTGCTGTGGTACAATATGTACACAGTATAAACTTTCGTCGCACTTAAATAACGCGTCAGTAGCTCTGCAGTTGCTTCTACTTCGTCGTGCATCGCCTCATTCACCTTGTTCTTCTTTTAGACAATTGACATCACGTCGCGGATCTCTATGAAGCGTGCCCATCCAAGTTGTATCGTTATTGAATCGTTATTTTACGCCCTAGCACGCTTCCGCGCCCAACGGCCGAAGTCACTGTACACACTCAGGCACTCCATGTGAAATTCATGAAAATGAAGCACATCCCAAAGGGGTCAGAGATTCCTAAGTCTCCAAGCTGATTTGTTCTCCAGAGCGCCACGTGAATCAACTGTTGACCACCAACCTTGGTTCGCTCGGGACGACATGCACAGGCAGGCTTGAGGATGGGCGCTCCCCGATATGCAAGGAGGCACTCGACTTGGACCCTGGCTCTGGGGAAAGACGAATCCACGCGAGACTTTGATGCGTCATTTTGGAATTCAGTTACATTAGGTTACATTCTCCTGCACAATCGGACTTTTTTTACTTACTCAGTTGTGTATGTTTTCCACATGGCTTCTTTTCACGATCTACTTATCGTCCATCTTTTTAGATTGGCTAGATTAGCCACAAAGCTGCCATAGAAGCACGGCCATTCTCGGTCTAATGGGTGATGAAACGCGATCCTGGCACCATTCTCTCTGTTTATGGCTTCTTGACCAACCGTGGTTCTCATATATACACTTCAACGAGGCTGTCCGGGCCGTGGTCGGTAGCGCGTCGGTAGTTCGAGCCGCCGTTCTTACCATGTCATGTCGGGGATTGCTTGACAAGCAAATAATTAGGTGCGCTCATTGTCTACAACTTGACGCTGCAGATCTCCCACTCAGACATGTGCCAATAGATTTTCTAGATGTCTTTTGTTGAATGAAGACCAATACAACGGAAAGGGTATTAATTGATTCAGATCCGAACGATCAAAGAGAGTGGTCAAGAGACCAATTCCGAAATGTGTGTGGTGGTTCCTATTTCGAACTCAATGTAACGGGGATCTCTGTTCGTCAACATCCATGCAATTTTCAGCGGAGATAGAGGCAGCCACTCTTGACGTTGAAGCTCATCAGGCTAAAACCAAGAGGAAGAGCGGAACCAAATTCTCCCTTCTTAAACTCGATCTTGGTTTCAAACTTTCCCTGAAGCACCGGAATGTCTAACACCGGTTTGGCAAGGAATCTGAGGTTGAAGTTGGAGAGTAGTTATTGCGAACGAGGTATTGAACCCTTCAGCCCGGCAAAAGGAAGTATCTCGAGATGCCGTTTCCGCGAAGGAATTCGAGCGCCACACGTTGTACGTTAAGGTTAAAGTTTTTCTATTCCTGTCTACCAGTTATATTCCACGTTGGAAGGCACGACTCCCAGCTTCGTTCAACCTGAAGTGCTTGCACTGTCGATACTCCTGAGGTTCAGGTTGGATGTCGGCGTAACGGTCGATCGGTAAGCATCTATGGCAGTCCAGACGTCTAAACTTCAGACTTTCAACCCGACGGAGAACATGGATTCACGGCGCCGGGGTCTTTCGGATATCACTGAAAACACGCGGGCTCTTTTGCCCTTGTCCATGCAAATCCGCACTGCCCGGTATGACGCTGGAAGACCACTCACAATCAAGCAAAAGAAGGAGATACCATACATGGGCGCCTGCAAAGATGTCTGGGCCTAATCCAGGAATCGATCAGGAACGTAATAAAAAAATATTCCTGTGCGAGCTTAGGTAAACCCCCTGACTATCGACTGGATCTACGACATAACGGACTCACAAGCGCCGTAATCGCAATATAAACAGCCTCCACATCCCGATTCTGGTCGCCCAACCTAATCCCACAATAGCTCTTCGTCTTTAGCGTTGATCCTTCAGTGCGATATACGAAAGCTACTGTTGTCCACATCTATCCTATCCCGAACATACTATCACACACATACTATCCCACAAAAATGACATCGTCCCACCCTACCTTCTTCCCGGGTACCTTCAACGATCCCGCGATGGTTCTTTTCCCTCCTTCCGTCTGTAATCAAGGTTATTGCTTCGTTTCAGCGACAATCGAGCACCTGTTGAAGTTTCCCCAACAGATATGGCCAGTTCTATGGATCTCGCGTACTCGTCAACGACATTTGAGATGCAGCAAGACCATCAGTTTACCGAGAAAGCAATGTTCTACGAAAATTGGTACCCCGCTCAAGCTGTTCATCCGTTCCAGGCGTCTGGTACGTCTCCCAGGTTTCGTGTTTAGCTATAAGGAGCTGATAATTATACACGCAGATCATGTCGCCCCCAGTAGCTGGCCCAGTCATTGGTCCTCCTATCCTTCCCAGCACATGCACAGTACGCGCACGATTCCAGGACATAGCTCGAAAATGTACTGATTCTTATGCAGGCTCATCGTACGACCGTGACGATCTGTCTCCGAGTCCTTCGCCTCAGGGCGCTTCTTTCAATTGCAATAGGAGCAATAGTCTGTGTTTTTCTCCCCGTGCCACACTCTTGTTTCTCACATCACACTCAGACGTCTCAAAACCTTCGTTACTTTCGTGGCCCATAGAATGTTTCGTCACGAACAACCCTATGCATGCCAACAACGACTCTGAACTCGTTCAAAGCACCTTTGCTCCTATACCGCCCCACACCCCCGAGCGTAAGTCTGTCATTTTGACATGTTCGACTCCATAATTAATTCTTGTCTTAGTTCTCTATACATCGTCTTCCACGGATGAATCAGCCAACGTGTTTGACATCCAATTCGGCCAATCCCTCCAGGGATCATCATATTTAGGGGACAACAGATTCTCCTCTGATTCTCCGCCCTCGTCCTGTTCACCATCGCCTCTCCCAAAGCGACGCTCAATGCCTATCTCCACCGAGGCGATCAAACACCTTCAACAAGACACTCGAACACCATCTCCGTCTCTTGAGAGCAACAGTCCATCGCCTGCCGATTATCGTCGGAGGTTTCCCTGCCTGCTTCCAGGTTGTGAAAGGCGGTTTACGAGCCGGTACACGCTAAAAGTGCACATGGAGGCTCACAAACCAAAGCCAGAAGGTTTCCTTCCCTTGCACTCAGGGCTGCTCCGAGCGATTCTCTCGGCAGCACGATCGCCTTCGTCACGAAGTCGCAAAGCACGGAAAAATATGCGAGTTCCTTTGCGACGAGTGTGGTCGCTTCTTCTCGACCAAAAAGACGTTGGGTAACCACAAGTGTCCTCTTGCCGTGGGTGGTACCCGTTGGGTTCATAACAGTTGATTTCGGTGCGTTTATCTGTTTCCAAGGGCTCCGAACGATACTAATCCACCGATAGGGTTTTATGCTGCATCATTCCTCATGACCTCGCTATATTTTAGGGAACTAGGGTGAATACTCGTACTCCTTCAAGCGACTCTTCCGTGTATTTTTTATTGTATTCGTATGGATGGATCTACGATAGCCTAGGAAATAATCACGAAAACCGACGAGTGTATTTGATATACATACATTACCAGCCATGTTAATGATACATACATGTAAAAGAAACACGATTTTGTTTTGCTGCAGTTCTCCTGGCTTTCTTTGGAGCGAACGAAGTGTGGCTGAACTCCCACGCCCAATTTCAACGCCACGGACGATTCCATTTTCGGAAGTCATGAGACCATTCTTGGAGCTCCGATTACGGTTCGGAAAACCGGATCTACCGACAGCCTACATCCACCTCCAAGAACATCCCACGATTGGAGGGAACATGCTTATATACCTCAGCATACCCACGAGGGTAGGGTAAAAGTTGACTAGCAAAACCCACAATGACGTTCCAGTCCAAAGACCCAAGCTTCGCGTGGCCATCATGTATGTCTAACTTCTACACTGCCAGAGCATTTGCACTGATTGTGTATTCCATAGTGGAGGCGGAATTGGCGGCCTTACCTGTGCAGTCGCTTTGAGAAACTGCAGGAACGTTGAGCTCGACATATACGAATCAGCAGCCCAGATAGCCGAAATTGGAGCAGGGTGTTACTATATGGCCGAGAACATGGGATATTCTGAAGTCGCTAGGATTAGAGGAGAGCCTGGTAAAGGGCCTGAAGGATAAACCTACGAACTGAACCTAGTCAGTCTCAACTTCTCCTAGTTCTATTCCATACTAATGACGGGTTAGAGGTCGCTTTCTTTTTTAGGAAGAGTGACCAACGCGAAGGATACACATTCCACCAGGTCGAGATGAAGGGTACAGTGACTAGATCGACTTCGCTGGGGATTTTATGACTGAGAATACAGTTAACCCTCACAGGCGGATCTTACAATTTCCATCGCAAAGACGTTCAGCAGGCTTTGCTAGGACAAGTCCCGTCCTTCTGCAACATCCACCTACGCCGTCGCCTTGTGGGTTGCGAAGAAGCTTCAGGCAACGTCGAGCTCCGGTTCTCCGACGGAAGTACCGCAACCTGCAACCTTGTTATCGGAGCGGACGGAATCAAATCAACAGTGCGGCGATATGTGCAGAAACTTCGTTCTTGTGAATCCTCGGATAACGGAGTCGTAAACACGGGGACCGTCGCATATCGAGGACTGGTTCCGAGAGAGAAGCTGGCGAAATTGCACCCAGACCATCGTACTTTGGATAAACCAGTCATGGTAAGCAGATTTGTATTGCGCGGGTCTTTGAGATGACTTAAAAGGACAACTACCTGTAGTATTGCGGAAAAGATAGAGTGAGTCAAACCTTGACATCATTTGTGGTGTTACCACTCACCTACAGCCTGAAGCATATTGTGGTATATCCCATTAGTCAGGGTCGCATCGTGAACGTTGTCGCCTTCTACTCCAAACCGGCCGAAGAAGGTACGCCTCTCCTAGGCCCGGAAGTGAGAGACGTGACTTTGCAAGAAGTTCTGGACGTGTACTCTGGTTGGGAGCAAGAGGTGCAGGATTTATTGAATGTGAGCAGAATACCAGTGACCAAATTGTCCATGCCATAAAGCTCACCTCCATTCAGTGTATTGAGAACCCAACATGTTGGGCTATACAAGACCTGAGACCGCTAGATTCCTTTATCGCAGGAAAGGCAATGCTTCTAGGAGATGCTGTAAGTCGTGTCGTGAGATTCTTATAGAAGGCTACTCACAGTTTTACTTGAAGGCCCACGCAATGACACCTCATCTAGGCGCAGGTGCAGGTCAAGCAATGGAAGTACGCCACTGATTTACTGCTCTGAATAACAACGATCGACTTACTTTTCATGAAAGGACGCTTTTATCTTGGGGAGATTCTCTCCAGATCGCCTTGTACCATTTCGGAGGTCCCCGGATTTTGAAGACCTACGATTCCATCCGAAGTCCATTTGCGAATTACATCCTAACCACGGCCCGCAAGCAGGGAAAATACTACGAATTTAGTGCCCCCGAGTTCTACAACATTCAGAAACAGGGAGAAGAATTGTCGGAGGAGCAGAAACTCACCTTGAGGGAGAAAATCACTGACCATTGGTCTTGGGCATCCACACCCGTTAACTTTGAGGATCAGCGACGCGTAATTGCAGTTCTATAAATGCTAAACAGCGTCTTTGTGTGTCTTGAGTGTTAGTTTAATGATTAAAATCTAAACCAACAAGCAGTGTGACGGCACATGACATTGAGAGAAAGGAAGGTAGTGTCACCAGTGGCAGCCCAGCTTATTCGGACAAGGAAATTCTAGAGGAAATTACAGCGGAAAGGAAGGTGAAAATTGAGCTTAAAGTATCACTAATTTATGGCCTTTTCGGGCCCGAAAGATGGTCCTTTGCCGCTCGATATTCACGTGCTTTCAGGGCCGTGAAAAAGCATATTTCCCAGCGCTGGAAAGACAAAGGCCAATGAAAAGCCATTCCAGCAGCGTTAAAGACCACTGGCATCTGTGTTTTCCGGTGCAGGAAAATGCTCTTTGACGCTCTGGGAAGCACGTGTAACCATCAACGCAAAACACGTGTGTTTGGACAGAGAATTCCACATATCCAGTGCATTGAATACGTGTCTCTTTCCTTTTCACATCGATTTCTTCTCAATTTCCAGTCCGAATAGTTGGCGCTGCCACTTGAACGAACCATCACCATCGCTTGATTCCTCACACTCTTTTGTCTATTTACATCCTAAGGAATATGTCCTCGCCATTCTCTGCAACGCCTTCGGAATCATCTTCTACCTCTCACTCTGATCTTAATGGCCTCGGAACCTCCTGCATTGCACTCTCAGTCCTTCCTCTGCTCGCCGTTGTCGTCTATGTCAGTCGCAGGTGCAGTCGATGGCATAGAAAATCCAGGACAGGTCAGAAGTCTATGGGTATCTCTAGCACAGATTTCTTCGCCGCTGAGGTATGTATACATGTTATCGCTCAGGTTGCCAAATTTTCTCAGTCGCAGATATCAGGAGAAGGGTATCGGAAACGAATCATTCTACGAGAAGGACTCGGAGTATATCGAGAAACCTCAAGTCGCTTATCCATAGTCCTCGTGAACCGAACAACCAAGAGGTCCAGCGATACAGCACGTCCGAGAAGAAGAGCTACTTCACCACAGTTCCTTACTACCTACCAACCTATTGGCGATTCTACCTACTACAGTTCTTTTTCTTCAAATACGCGCTCTCCGCAGAACAGATTTCCGTCTTATCGACCTCCTCCCGCATACCCTTTCTCAGACACCTCGCTAGCTACCTCTCAAGCTCTCTTATGGGGCCGTAACGCAGATCTCGTTGTCGGCAGTCACCCTAGTGCTCTTCCAATGCGTTCAAGGATGCGAGTTTCCACTCCAATCGTAGACATTGATGGCAAGCTTCTCATACACATACCCTGGAAACCGGACTGGAACCGCTACGGTCATAAACCTAACCCTTCGTACGCAGCCGACCTCTCTCGCGACAAGCATTCACGACGCCGCTCTCATACCGTACACTGTGAACAAAACCTCGCTCGAATTTATGATGGGAATGTAGACGACCGATATCCGCTCGCACTATCAACCTCCTGCGTCAGCTTGTATTCTCAAGCACCGACGGAACGATCGTTGTACTCTCAATCTTCCAAGTGGGATACTGTCTCGAATGTATCATTGTCCCCGGAGATAGATCAGGAAGACATGAGCCAGATGTTGGATGAGTTTCCCGCGGTACCCATCAGTTTCGACGGCTCCGTCGCCGCCGATGTGGTGAGTGTTACTTCTTTTGTCTAAGGCACATCTCTAATTGTCATCTCAATCTTGATACAGAATGGTATCAAGGCAAACCGTCAAACACGGACACGGGAGTTCACCGGCGTGGACCTGAACGATTCCACTGATGTTCAGGCACCATATATATTGGGACATGGTATCGCGTCGAACGGGAAAGGTAGCCGAGGCAAGGGAAGGGGCAAGACTAGGAGACAAGGTTGGGAGTCGAAGGAAAACATTGTTCCATTCTAGACGGATGAACGTTACGAGCTCATGACATTCATGAAATGTATTATTTGTTGTACACCCATACATTCTCTGGCAACATTGTATGATATCGATCGTGAAAAACGTTCGTGAGTATCGTTAAAGCGTCTCTGGAACTAGAAGGCGGTGCTACAGTACATCGTAACCTTGCTGAAGAATAGGCTATGCTACAGTAGATGAACATTAAGAAATAACCATTATGAGCCACCAACGACGAGGTTGAATATCCCCTTTGACTGGCAGGTAGCGAAAGTCTCTGACAAGAGGACTGACGCTGTATAATTAGTCTTGATAGTAAGCCTCTCGACATCCGAGAGCTGAGGAAGAGTGAATGCGTCGTCCAAGCACCGACATTGCGATTCGTCAAGGTGAGGTATTTGTATGTGGGGAAGGTGTAGTTCGATCTCTTTGAGGTTATATGCGGAGATTGTGAGGAGCATCTTTTTAATGAACTGGATAGGGCTGGATTGCAAAGAGTGTATGTGAGGATGGATGACAAGACGTTGGAGATAACGAAGTTTCTCAAAATGAAGCACAACTATGGAAAGGGAGGTTAGCTAATGACCGAGTCGAAGCAGAGGCAAGGTACGAACCGTCGTGGATATGTACATGACGGAGGTCGAGGTACCGCAAGTGATTGCGAGTCGCATCCAAAAGCTTTTGTACTGTGGAGATGTCCGCGTCGGTGATACCATCGACAACCAAGGTCGAAAGACACGGCAAACTCGGGGCCTTTGGGGAGATTAGCCAATGTAGAACCTGGTCGGTGCCTCTCGATCGGCCATTGATGAAGCTAAACTCGCGAAGACGAGCAGGAAGTTTGGACGGAGAAACGAGACCACGATAAACTCCTGTGAAGCTTAACTTCTCTAGTCGAGGAAACGAGTAGATGAATTGAAGGATGTCGAAAAGTTTGTCGGGAAGATGGTTACGTAGAGACAGTTCGGTAAGGGATGCTTTGCCGATCGATGCAAGATGAGGGAATGATTTCCTGCAGCTGCCTTCAGCAAGTGTATCGGCAACCATCACAAGAGACCGAATGACGACCCGCTGCTTCACCAGTAATGGAACCACCCCCTCGCTGACCGGAGAAGATTCGCCACGAAATGAAAGCTCCATGTAGGGGATTTTCCTCAATGCGAAGTGCGGAGATTCGAGTAGACTGACGAAGGCGCCTGCATTGACGCGATTGACGCGAATACAGGACATTTCGAGAAGATGAAACCGGCTACGATGGGTCCATTCGCGACAAACGAGACTGCACGATTTCATTGTCTCCTTGTCTCCGCTGCACATGTCGATGATTGACTCCGCCAAGTCGTATGGGAGAACGTTGAGAATATCCACTGTATCGGCTTCTATGTCTATAGCGATTGGGAGAGCTGCAAGTGGAAGGTCGCGCCATGGGTCTTCTTCATCCGGCGCGTTGTTGGAGCCTATGAATCCTGAAATATGAAGCATCTCGGGAGAGTGAAAACGGGAGTTGCTTCTGGTACGCGTGCTAATTCGTCATTCGTGGAGTGTAGTCTTTACATTACGATGAAAAGTAGTCAGCCTCATGGTGTACCATTTGATCGACGGAACAAAGCGAAAACTGACCTGTTCTGGGGCAGTATCTATAGATAAAATGCAGCTTGCTGATGGTGGGTATATCAAAGAGAGCGAGGAGATGACGCTGATAGGCGTGCAACGTGCATGGCAGAGTGTGCCATGGATGCATGGAGGCGGTCGGAAAGATGCCGGAATGCCCATCAACCCGACGGGAAAAAAAGCATGGACTGCGCCTGATTGGGCTGATCAGCGCCATATCAGAGTTTGCCAAATTAGCATTCCTTCTAGAAACACTAACTCCATTTTGACCTTTCTTTCATTCATCCGTAGTACTTCTAACAAAAGACAATAGTTCTGAACTACTCAAAAGTATACCTGTCATAGCTGCGTAGCAAGAGCGTTGACTTGTGCAATTTCAGCAGCACTGGCACCAACCGCATTCTAGTTACGTCTGGTTAGTGCCTTGTCCTCCGAAAACCTTGCCTCACGAACCTTGGTGACCTTTCCAAGCTGATGCTCGACAGTGTCGGCGACGCCCAAGTTCTCGCCGAGCGCAGTCCTAACACGGGCAATCTGGAACTGGAGGAAGAACTTGGGTCCCTTGAGGCGGCCCAGCAGGCCAGATGAGTTTGGCTGCGACTGGAACGATAAAGTCTTTTAGTTCAGAATAGGACTCGCGCTCGATGTAACTACGCACCCTGAGACCGGCTTCAACTGCGAGATAGGTATTCAATTGGTTCTGGAGCAAGTTTAGATCTGCACTAGCGGGATCGGCGGGCGTTTTGAATGTTTGACTGTATATCGCCATGAGGATATGTGGAATGTGAATAGCCTTCATGAACGTACAGTGCGAAGCCGACAGGTGACAGATTTGACTTTTGGAAGTCGATGCTACTGTAGCTGATGCCACCGGAAGTAACGTCAGGAACACCAGGGACAGCTTCCCGCTGGACGATAGATAATTCCAAGTTAGCATAAATCAACTCCGAGAGAGTAGGCTGGCGCACGGAGGTATCGCAAGTGACAGAACTGAGTGCAGCAAGGCCTTTAGAAACTTCCGCAGGGAGAGCGACACTTCCGGTGACAAAACACGGCTGAGTCTGTCTGGCAACGGGTGCTACAAATTACGTTCAGTATCAAGCAAGACAAGACAAGAAATTAACTCACCAGCAAAGGCAGAGCCGAGAAGAGTAATGAAAATGGCTGGGATCACAAACATCTTGGTAGACTGAAACGAAAGAAGGGGAATAAAAAAGTCGGTAAGGAGAGTCAAGAAGATGAGTGGAACCAGTCCGGAGAGGTCAAGAAATAGAGGATGAGGGAAGAAAGATGAGTACACAGAGTATGAAGGCGTCTTTTATAGGACGAATCCGTGCCTGAGTTCGGGTAGGATTGAGCCATGCGTCCTTGCTGATGAGTTGTGTTGCCATAGCAGGTGAACATATGAGAATGCCTTGGGAATGCCGGTAACGATCTTGAAGAATGCGAAAGCGACCTCTTCTTGGCCCAGAGCCTCAGCGTTTCACTGTCAGCCTTCAGCGCTTCAGCTGCCCGACAGAGTTTACTTCAATCTGCTCGGTCCATACAAGACTTGCGGGTACCGAAGGGGCGCTACCCTGAACGTCGAGGTTTCCTAGCATCGCCCATATTTCCAACTACTTGGAGTATTTGGAGTACTTGCGGAAGGTGACCAGAGACCCACATCGCATTGAAGGAACTCGAGGGCAGCAATTTGAACTGCACAATCATAATGGGTTATGACAGGAAACGTGCGACCGGCAAATCCCGAGGCACGCTTTTTCCTTACTCTCCATGAGCAACACGCATTGCGACCACTGCTCCTTGAAACACACACTTAGACTCGACTGGAAGGGCCATGGCGGAACATCAATTCTATCGGAACGCAGCAAGGCTTAGTCGAATCATGCAAGGTCACTTTTCCCTCAAGATTCGCCTCGTCACAGGACATTCACAGGATCTCAATGTCCGCAAACTCTTCGAACACATTCAATCGGCCATACTTCCTTCATCAAGATGCTTGAATTGGCACACAGGACACTGATGAGGCTATCAAGTTGCTCCTCTAGCGTTTTCTGACCCCGCGGAGGCTGAGAGGTGATTTTGCAACGGACATAGTATACGTCGTGAACTCTTTGATATCCAATGGTGGTACACGCCCGGAGTCGTATGTGGATTCACCATCTTTCATAATGGTACACTTCGAAGCTGATGAACATTCTTCAGATAACATGCCGGTTTCCTTCCTTCCTTGTACGAGACTGTTGATTGCCGCCTTGCTTATCGTCCTAGCCCTCGAGCCTATTGGATAGAAAGATAGAATACGATGCCGATGTGAAGATTTTCGAAAGAAAAATGCTGTATCAGCGTTGAGCATTCATAAATTGGATCTCAGGTCCTCTCTTTACCATTACTGTTGGTCATAGGTCATCTCAATAATCAAACACAGTACAAATGCCGCCAATCCTGTCTCCGTGTTGTCGGAATAGTCGCACTCGTGCTCCATGGGCTTTAGAAGTTGCGACATACGGCTAGCGACATCTTGGCGCTGTGGTAGCGGGATGGAACCTGATGGAACTGAGAAGGTAAGTCCTGCCTTTCCTGTCACATCGTAAGGGATCCTCACAAGATCACATTTAGCGTGAAATGCTTGCGTTCCAAGTGATAATTGAACCGGTTTTCCGCCCCATACAACCCTGATTTCGGCGTTATGGTGACGCGCCTGGGTTTATAGGCTAAAAGCACTCTTGGTGCAGATAGATGCCACACAAACGTTGAACAGACGAGGCAGATTGGCTTCTAATTGCAGTCTCTTCGAATAGAGGCGTCGTTCTCACTCCGAATAGGAAATGGAGCCCGTCCTTCGAAGAGAGGAGTGAGTGGCTTGTCTTGTTCGATGGGGACAACATCGGCTAACAGTATAACATATGCAGGGTCTTTACTACCGAAGTTTATACTCCACTTTCAAGTCTCCGTTTATGTTCGAGAATACGCGTTTTGCTTCGGGTGGTAGTCGCCTTTGAGAACTTATGGGGATGCAAGTCATACGATTCAGAATTTTCTATGCGACAATGCAGCGTGCGCAGACCAAGTTCCGTATAAAAGGCAAGATGTTGCGCCGTACTCTTCACTTCAGCTGCTCTCTTCTCCTCCGAGTCTCAAGTCTCTCATCTCAATCTCTCAATTGACACTATGTTTGCCAAAGTTGCCCAAGCTGTTGTTGCCTTCATGGCCTTCTCTGTCCTCAATGCTGCTGCCCAGGAGTACGAGTGTAACACTGGCCCTGTCCAAGTACGTTCTGATCTTCCTTGTTCTCATCGGCCAAACCTGATCGGTCTTTAGTGCTGCAATGACATCAAGAAAGCTGATGACCCCGCTGTCGCTGAACTTCTTGAAACCGTCGGTGCCAAGGTTCAAGATGTGACCGCTCAAATGTAAGTTGTGCTCGGTGATCTGAGAATCTAAACCAACTTCCTGATTTTGAATGCTTTTAGTGGCGTTACTTGCAATCCCATTTCTGTTGCTGGTATTGGTGGTAATAGCTGCAGTGCCCAGACTGTCTGCTGCGAGGACAACAGCTTCGTACGTCAATTTGTTACTTTCCGTTACTTCCCACAACTTATTGGTCGAATCTAGAACGGATTCGTCGCTATTGGGTGCACGCCCGTCAATGTCAACCTCTGAGAATCGTCAAGGTGTCTGATTCACATGAGGGAGACGAGGATTCGTGGATGCACTGTTTTTAACGATCATATCTTCATGAGTAGCCTATACGTATGATACACGCACATAATGATAATCCGACTTGTTACCCATATTCAAGAGCATGGCCAGCTATTTGATGTTTTCCCTCAGGCATTATGCAGTGAACTGTGAACTGAGATCTTGGAAAGGCGCTCGCGATTGATCTTTGACTTCCAACTTTCATTTTCTGGACATGGCACAACGCCCTCGATTCGAGCCATCACCCTGCTTTACCTCAAAATCTCAAAACATCCCATTGGCATCAGAAAATAGCGACAGAGACAAGTCATGGGTACCTCTGCTCAACTGTCCTGCAAATTTCCCTGTGGAAGTGGTATGTAAGTCGATAGTAATTGGATTCCCGTTGAATCGCTCTCATTTAGATACCAGTTTGAACTTGCAACTTCTCAACTCATAAACCATCCAGAATACAACTCCACTCTCATCCTACGTTCGGAAACTCTTGCAGAGATCAACGATGCAGAGTCATTTCCGGATTCCGTCCCAAATTTGCAGAACCACAAACGACTCAAGTGCATCCACAGAAAACTCTTGCCTCGCAGGCCAGCCCGGGATACTTCCTTAGAGCAGCACTGTACACTATACTCAGACGCCGAAGACGACTCGAATACTCCAACGACATTAGTTTTGACACCTATCGTCACACCCGAGTCACCGCTACCTTATTATCATCCCACTGTTTTTCACCTGGCTTTTCGGTACCTTCCATCAGACTCATCACACGAGAATGAGGGCACACTCCAGATAGAAGTGATAACTTATCCCGACACGTCTCTCGATCCGAATGCTCGGCTATATCGCACATGTCTAGCACTACTAGACACGCTTCATCGGTACGGATGGGGAGCAATGACGAACTATCAGAAGCGGGTTCAGCATGATGTGCTCATTCCGAGGGAGGAATACCAAGATCTCTATCTTGTAATGAGAGAGAGGCATAAAGGGCTGGTTGACACTTGGCAAGAGGTTACGGATCCCTTGAAACATGTATTTGAGGTACAGTGTTACCTATCTACGAGCCACAGAAATCTGAGTTCCTACAGGATATTGGTATCGCGACATATCTGATTCTACTCTGGAAGAAAACATTCTCCGCGGGGAGCGAAGTCATTTCTAAAGGATCTGAACCGTGGAAACACTGGCCTCGACCACCGGGCGGATTCCTTGATTTTGGGTACGTTTCCGGTCCATGACTTGTCTGCGCACATACTAATGTCCCAAACCAGCTGCGGCAATGGCTTGTTGACACACATCCTCACCAGTGAAGGTTATGCCGGATACGGAATCGACGTTCGAGCGAGGTCTTCTTGGACCTCCTACCCGCAAACCTCTCAAGACCAGCTACACGTACACGCATTCGATCCTGCCGCCACCGACCATTCCACATTATACTTTCCCCCAGGCGTATTCGTCATTGCGAACCACGCAGACGAACTTACACCATGGACGCCTGTACTTGCCACTCTATCTTCCGCATCAGGGTATCTGTCGATCCCCTGTTGTGCGTGGACATTCGATGTCAAGTATGAGCGATCTACCAATCTGCCATACTTGTTGCCGGATGAAGAGGCTCCAGAGGAGTTCGCCAAACGGCTGAACCTGGGCGGAGATGGGAGTAACACGAGTTCATACTCAATGTATCGAATTTGGTTGGCCACGTTGAGCGTGCATTGCGGATGGGAGGTAGAGTGTGATATCCTGAGGATTCCGAGCACAAGGAATTGGGCTATCGTAGGTGTGTCGGTGCTTCTAAATTTTGAGGGATAGCTGAGAATGTTTTGGCTTTACAGGTCGAAGGCGACATGAAAAAGTTCAAGAAGACGAAGCGATGGAAAATGTGAATGCAATCATTCGTATGGTACAGGAAAGAAGTGTATTCAAGCCGAGAAAACCGGAAGGGAAAGGCGGACATTGATGAAGAGAAGCAGTAACAAGTTGTACTAATGTAAAGGAGCTCGCCGCCAGCGACCAGCAATGTTCTCCAGTGCAAGCAACAAAGGACAAAGATACGTTGATATCTAACACTCCCTCGATATGTGGCATGAGCTCCGGAGACAGTCGGAAACCCCGAGGATAGGCGTTTCCCTGCATATCCAGGTCATCGATGACGACACTGGACGCAAACCTCGTGGCAGTTGCGTTGCAACTGCCTTTGAGGCATTTGACACACCACCGACGCCACGTGTTAGGTAAATCAAGTGACATGATTCTAATTTACGAACCGTTTCTTCGATATGTCAATGCAAATATTCCTCCTCTACCAGCTACCAATCCACCACCTCCTCCGAAAGTCTCGATGACTCCACCCAATCCAGCAGCATCTTTTTTGTCGCCCCTCACCCGACGTTTCAATCCAGCTAGCACTAATACATCATTGGTTTGTACCACATCTAAATCACTGGCCGCTGAGTCTGAGGTTCACTGGCATATATCGTTTGCCGTAGTTTTCTCTCACTTACCAGTCATTTCGCAGGAACTTTTGGCCATGACTCGGATCTGATTACTGTGAGTCCTTTTTAGCTCCTTTACATTGCCGGCGGGCTAGTTCCACAGCTTACAAGTTTAACTGACCGCTGTTTCACTCTAGACTGGATACATTCTACGTTCTGCTCTCAACATGTCTCGGTTCTCGAGCGCCATTCTCTGATTACCTCAAGAACATCCTCAGCACTTGTCCCTGTCTTATCAGCACCTTCTTAGGAGTGGATCTTTCCACTTCTGGACCATCTGAGGCACGTCGTAGCCAGGAGCACATTCTCTTGCTCCGTGCTTTGAAAGACACAACTACAGATCTTGCAACCACACATCCCCATCGCGTGCTGCAGACAATTCAAGCAGAGATACTTCTTGCCTACTCCCTCTTCTGCTCCAGGAACATTCTCAAGCCGAGACGTGCATCTAGCGCAGCCTCACTGGTAATCAGCTGCAGGCTCCATAAAATTCGGTCATCATAGTGCTGAGAGGTCCAGCTGATATAGGTATTGACATTCAGTTGTTTGAGTGTGTCAATCCCAGTGAGGTTTCATCGGACGCTATCGGACACCATAGGACAAAGTGGAACGACATCCCATAACATCCGATGGCGTCCTATCGCGTGCTTAAGTCGGAATAATTCAGATGCCATGGGACGGTATAGGACGATATCGGATAGGGCTGGGGTCATTCACTGGTAGGGCGCGTTGGGGTTCCATTCTGTTTCCTTTTTTGTTGTAAAATCAATATATTCATGGCTAGTACTCTACAAACATTGTCGACACTGACCGCCGCCCCCAAATACCCCTTGCACAACTGGCCCAATCCCTATGCTCTAGGTCTCCCAACCCTGTACCCTAACGCGCCTCTCTTCTCTCCCTTTCCTGGACTCCTATTCAAGGTCTTCACTTGCACCCGACTACTGGGATCCTGGAATGTGGTCAGCGAGGCACTAGTCCTGCACGTTGATACAGCTTACCAGTAAGTAGTAGATCTTCCTTGAGATGTGATTCTGAATGTCGTCGTCAGCTGGATAGAGAAACCAGAACCGTGACTACGTACCTTCAATAGTTCGTACCCAGCTTCCGAAATCAGGCCCACGATTCTATCTCAAACCGATATCGCGATGACGCGTCCAGAACGCGTCGCGCTGCGAAGGAATGCTAGAAATTGAAGTGGGAAGGGGATGATGGTGGTTGGGGGGAAAGAATGGAGCGCGGGAAAGTCGTGGACAAAGGGCCTATTTGACCCTGACGCGCACGGACCAACGTTGGGAAACGTGGCAAGCAGTAGTGACGGCGGTGAAATGACTTGGTGTTTTTTCAGAGTTCCTCTAACAAACTATCATCTATCTACGGTAAGCAGTATTCTGTTGTTTTCTACATGATAGGCTGGTTATAGATCTTGCCCGCCTGTTTACGATTGCTTGATTTTATCACTTGAGTTATTAACATGTTGCGTACGGCGATAATGGAGACTCAATGTAACATTTACTTATGATCTAATATATCTATTATGATTATCTCTTACTATCTGTGTAATGGCCTCGGGTAAGGCAACAAGTACGGTGAAACGTGCAGACTTCCTGCCAACTTCCTCAAAGGCATTTGCATGCAAATGCCACGAGGTTTGCGTCCAGTGCGATAAATCGTCAAAAAACACTGTTCAGTCACGACAGGAGTCCGCAAGGCTCAAGGATGAGCTTCTGAGACTGTCCACCGAATAATGCATCTACAATACGTTCGATATTCTGAATCATTCAATGCTTGCGGCTAGGTGGCTTCCTGCGCGCCTGTTGTTGCCAAAGATTGGGAATAGCGTTTCCCCAAGGCCTGTTACCTGGGAGGGCCATTTAGTGAGGCTAGTATGTGCTCCGAATAATTTACTGGGCTGTCGATAGACTGGCGAAGGGTATGCCGCAAGACATGCCTGTGTGCATTCTTGATTGGTAGTTCTTGTAATTGCTCGATCAGAGGTGCAGTCTGTGCTTTGTATTCGTCACAGAATGACTATGCAAGAAACTAGTTAGAGCTTCCTTATTCGACGGAAACGATGACTATTTACCTGTAACCAGGATAGCACGAGTTGTCGGTCAACTTTGCTTTGAATTTTTTGAGAGGATACCACTAAGCAATCTCAAAAGCTCCGCATAGGGACCACACATATCTAAAATCAGGCAGAGATCCCATGAGTAGGTCTGGCTGAAAAGATGACCAGTGCTCTGGAAGACACCCCAACGCTGTTCATTTTGCAGTATGTTGCTAGCCGGTGCCCTCATCGCAACAGAGACCTGTACGTGATAGACGCCCACGCAGTCTGACCGGGCACATGGAATCGTCAAACGCGACGGTGCCTCTGGTCCTTGCATGCAACGACAACCAGATTCATTTCCCATCGAGATGATTTGGAAACACTGTGGATTAAAGACACTTGGGTACCTCTCCTGTAACTGCCACAGTTGCGAATGAAAATCATGCTCCGCATGAAGGAGGAACTGGACGAAAGCGGTGACGAAGGCATCGAAAGCTTCAGATACGTATGCCCTAGGAATGGCTAGATTGTCGGATATCTGAACACGAAAGCCCCTTCTGTAATCGGAAAAGCGCTGAATAACGTCGGCATAAAGGTTGGGATTAACCTGTGATGGGTATCAATGAGACCAATAGAGGTTTATACTGTATCAATGAATCCTCACCGAAAGACGATCTAGCAGGCGCTGGATCTGTGATAAGAAGGAAAAGAGGCTATGTCCTTGACTTGTTCCCCCGTGCGTGCACGCTCGGAAAGCCGTGCTAGGTTCTTCTGCAATGTCGCATTCGAACAAGTACTGGATGACAACTCCCAAACCTTTTCCACAGGCATCACTTCGAAGAGTGTCTAGAAGTTCTTGACTGAGATTACTTCGCAGACAATGGTCTCCCCAGGTATTCCATGCATAATGAAAAACATAAGACCTGTACAATTATGGTTGATCAGAGAGATCTGAAAGCGTCAGGGACCACGTACTGTGAAGGCAGTCGGAAGTCTTGGCCCTCGTGAGGTCGTGCGTAGGAGTCAATGGCACGAAGGCAGCACATGGCAATGAAGCTATACTGAGCTTCCTTGTCACCCACGCAGAAGTCTTGTGCCCGATGTTTTTCGCAGAGGAAATCAGTGAAGGACGCATGAAGAATACGAATTCGTTTCTCAGGGCCATCGATTTCAAGCACAGAGTGCATCCCACGTAGAGTTGCCATGACGTCTCCCTCCGGAAGTAGCAGCAAAGCCCCAATGTTATCTGGGGTGAGATCGAAACCCATCAACGGAAGGGATACAATAGCCTGGAGGACCTTGTGCAACTTTTTGCGCTGGGGATTTGTAGCGAGGATTTGGTGATAAAGTGCATCCAGGTCAGCGAATGGCGAGGTCGACTCGGAATCATGATGGGGTCCTGGATGAAGGACAACTTCCAGTTGCGTGCATGGATTTGAATACTCATCATCTACAAACTTCACAATGGTGGAAGCGTAGACGAATTGACCACACGCCTTTTGCACAAGTTCGTCGACGATACCTGGCTTGGGCCATGGCGATGAGAATGGGATGTGGAAATTACGTGGGCTCGTGCGTATCTTCTCGAACTCGGAATTCAAAAAGATAGCGATATCACGACCTGGTTGGAAAGTGTCGTCTAGTGGAATACGGCGAAGGAAGTCCCGGAATAGTTCGGTGTCGATGACCTCCCGAATCGAAGGTTCGGGTCTGCTACATAGGAGCGTTCGAAAAGGCGGGTCATCAGGCAAAGCGGTCGCCATGATGTGGAGAATGCGCTGTTGTGCCAAGCTTCCGATACATTCGTCTAAACCATCAATAGTGAGAAGTCCTGGACGGCAACGCGGTCTTGGAAGGGATCTACAAGGCTCAAGTATCAGTTGTTCAAACTGATCTTCGAGAGCTGCTTGGAGAATGGTGCGGTTTCTGAGCGCCTGTTCAATTGGCTTGCGCAGACCTGGGATAGAGCATGCAAGCTCGTACGCAATACAGAGAAACAAGTATTTTGCGCTGTTGCGTTTACTTCGAGAATCACTACGGCAGAAAAAAAAGCTGGCTACCAGCATTCCGTTTGCTTTGGCCTCCTTGGAGAGTGTTTGGGCGATAGCTGATTTGCCCGCACCTGCTGGTCCATAGAGCCATAGTATAGGATCTGATACACAGCCACGCATCCAATCATGGAGGAGCTCTAATACTTCCTTGCGAGTGTCTGGGTGACATTGTGGAGGTGGGTACCGTGCTTCGGCATCGTAGCTCGCGCCTACATCTTTTATCTCTTCGTACAGAGCCTGAATGGCTAGCGACGGTGTGGATGGTCTATCAATTGTATACATTGTATCACAAGCTGAGACTCACAGGAATCCGATTGAGAGATGTAAGTGTTGTTAATCTGGTCCCGTCCAACGTTATTGAATCGTCCACCACGAATCTTGACTCTCCGAGCATTATGGAACATGACTGCAGATGTGCTGGGCATGGTACGAGGATGAAAAGGTGGGGGTCGAGGAAAGAAAACGCTGTTTGCGTATTATGGGTCACAGCCTCGCCTCGCTAATGTCATACGCCAGCGAAGGCGATGAAAGACGCGACATTGATCGATTGTTCTCTTCCTCTAGCATGGAATGCTGCATGATAATCTGCAATTATATATACTGCTCGAAGGAGGACATCCGAGTTAGTTGAGTCTCAACATGACCAAGAGGATATAACTCGCCTTTCTGCTTCCCTACGAACATTCAGCACTCTTATTTCTACTGTCCAATACCCTGGGCTATGCATTACGATCCAGGAACGCATTTCGCCTGTTTCCTGACCACTACATGTCAACCGGGTGGAGGTGGCCGAGGACGTCGTTATCAAATCGAACTATGCACTACCAGTTAGTTTCCAAAGTGAGCGAGAGTATGAGTGGTGAATACGCACGATTTAGGATTCAATGTACGTGAAGGACATGATCTAAACGAGCAGCGGAGCAAAGCAAGTGATAGGAAGAAGAAAGAGGGAAGACGCTGGTTTGTGGACAGTTTGTGGACCGGCCCCGGATATTTGATAGTCTCGACGGCTCGCTTGATATGAGATATTTGACGTCGACTGTATACTACTCGTTTGGAAATCTTCCGGTTCAATATTCAATCGACCATTAAGTACAGCTCGTATCCTAAAACACCTCTCTCTGTCTCTACACCGACAAATACTACCCACTAAACACCCCCGTCTCAACATCTATCCCCATATTCCCCTTCATCAATCCCCTCATCGTCTTCTCTAGCTCGTCCTCAAAGCTTCCAACCCCAATACCAAAAAGCCTCGCATAGACCCATTGCCTAAATCTAGCTGTCCAAAACGCTACATCCAACGACAACATCACGCTCTTGAACACAAGATGATCCATGTACTCTACTATTCTCTGCGCGAACGTGAGTGAATGAGCGCGTGATAACGACCGAGACGCCCAATATCCTGTGATTTTTATTCTGTTCACGGGTGAGCCGAAGGATTGGTTGTTGCCTTGTACGATCCTGCACAAACGGTACTTATTAACTTCCGGTTCTCTCCTTCAAGGAAAAGGACATGGTACACGCACCTCATATTCCTCATCAAGAAAACCAACTCTTTTGGCATCTTATCCGTATCCTGCAAGAACGCCTTCAACTTCTTCTTCATCACCACGCTCTGCTCATACTGGCTCATCCCCATATACTCCGTCAACTCTCTTCTCAGTCTTTCCTGTTCTTCCTTCATATCCCTGTCCTTCCGACTCAACTTGACTGGCTTGGACAATGTTACGCTCGCAAACATATCCGGTAGACCAACACCCCATTTCTTGGTGATCTTCTCCACGGCGGTGTAGTCCCCTCTCAAAAGCCCTCTTGCCCAGAGAGTACTCCACTCTTTCCGAAAGTCGTCAGAGAGGCGGACATACAATCCGTGGTCTAGGAGTACCAGCTGGGGGTACGAAGGGTTCGAATGGGTTAGGGCCGAATGATGGGACATTCCCCGGATGTGGATCACAATGTATGTAACCAGCTAATCATACTGCAGCACTGAATAGTTCACCATAGTTTGCATGTATACTTCACGCGCGCCTTTCAGTGGCTTCGTGGGGTATGTGAACGATGTTGACGGCAAGGCATCGAGTTGGGGGAGTTGAGTTCAGGTGGTACAGTCGCTTTTGAGACCATGATCGTCCGTTTCTGGGGCACTACGAGACGACTCGAAAAAGCCTTCCCTATCCGAGAGCCGACGCCGTCAAGTCCATTCGGCGGATCAAGATGGTTTTCGTGTGTGTATCGTCATAGACTGGGGGATGTAGACTTTGCCTTGAGGCGCGGCTCGATTCGACAAAGGTGGGGCGTGTTTGTTTGGCATTTGGGCTTCTTGGAGGAAGTCTAGTTCTTTTCGGATGTGTCAGGATACAAAATCTGATCTTACCACATTAGTATAGAGTGTAACAGAAACAAGGAACAGGGCTCCCGACGACAAAGTAACGGAAGGGTCGATAATGCCTATCTCCAAACATCAACATAACCTTCATTACCGAATCCCAACATCACCATTCCATCTGCTCTTGAAGGCAGTTTCTGAATCTTACCGCTTTCCATTCACCTCCTTTTAGACGTGCCTTGTGCACCTGTTCTATACTTGCACTAGCTACTTGCTTCTCCTCCAAATTACGTCAAAGATATCGTTGGGGTGACATCCGAACTCTGCACGACAAAGACTCAAGGACTTCGGACTAGGAGGTACTGAGGCGCAGCGTCGATTAAAGAGAGCGAATTTGTGTTGGAATGGGTTGAGCAGAGAGCTGCGTTGGCTGCGAACGCTTGTCGACATGATATATGGCTCCACCTATGGAGGTTGAAGAGGTTTATACATTCGATTAGCAAACACGCTCATGTAGCTGAGTATTTGGTCGTTTCTTTTCTGGCGTGAAGTTGAATTTGTAGTCTATTGTTTTTAGGGCGCACTGTACAAACATGGAGTGAGAATAGATGGGTACTCAGACATTGAGAACGCTCGTCCATAATGTCCGAAGAGAATTTCTCCAATAGCAGTAAGCATTAAATGAGGTCGGATAGTGTATTACGTTCCAACACCTGAGAGCGAGATTGGCCTATGCCTCTGCACGAATTTCCGCAAAAGAGTCCAGGGTCGAGGCTTTGGAGGAGGAGCTGGTGTAGTTTTCTTAACTGTGATGAATACTCGTTCCAGGTCGGAGACGAGAGTAAGCATAGCGTCTAAGTGAAAGAGAAGAAGAAAGAATCTAATTCTTCATATTGGCCGAAGTGGATGAAAGTGGAGAGTAAGCCTTCGGCAAGCATGGGGGGTCCTGGGGTTACGAATGGATAGGATAGATAGATCACTCTCATACTCTGACCTCAGCGTTGACGCAACATGTAGCCATGAGAATTGCAAAAAAATTTTGTTTGGCCGGGGTGGACAACATTATCTCTGACGACTATAATAGCACAGCTTTCCCGAGCTTTTTGCTTGAAGAATGCCCTCAGACATATTGATTTTAAAACGACGAGGCATTGAGGATAGCTACAGCTCCTGGACGAGACGAATAACTAACGCCTTTTCAGTACCCTCTATTAGCTTATGCGTACAGGATCGACATGGAAAGGACATGACGTGACAGAGTACGTCGAACAAGCTATCGACGTTGGGTTCTCCCATCTAGACACTGCCCAGTGTTTGTTGTGCCTCTCAAACCATTCTTTGCGTGTTCCTGACCACTTGCATTTCAAGTCTACAAGAACCTGAAGCTAAGTCGGAACGGCAATACAAAGAAAGCGCTCTTAGTAGAAAGGACCTGTTTTATTACCACGAATACGCTCACCTATAGCAAGGAGTTGGTTTTCTTTTGGCGTCAGAGAGAAGCTGCTAGCAGAGTCTTGGATCAAGTGCGTTTAATTGTGATCTTCTGTGTAACCACTTCGCTCAAGCCCATACAATCAGCTGGAATCGAATATGTGGACCTGTATCTCATCCACAACCCCAAGGACTATTCCCAAGCCAAGAGATCGAGCGTAATGGAAAGAGGTTTGAAAAGTGAAGGATGAAGGCTACTGCCAGGTGCGTTTATTTCCATTGGTAATACGAGAATTGTCAAGCTCAGTCGCCTCTTATATTATAAGAGTATCGGACGTCAGTAACTTTGGCGTAGAAAGACCTACAGAAATGTGATCAGGGACCGCGAAATCAAAACCTGCCGTGAACAAGCAAGTCTCCTTTCTTTACGCCCACCTTGTGTCTAATTCGCGTCATTTTCTCATTACTTCTTAGAATGAGTTGCACCCATATAACTACACTCGAGCAGAATGCGGCATTGAATACGGCGCCAAACCCTGTATTTGTCATTGAAGCTTACAAGCAGTTCGTTTATGTAACACCAAGCAGCCTCTCTCTGGATTCGCTTCTAACGCCCGATTAGCCCCCCCACACCACCCCATCCCCCCTGCTCACCAAAACCCTTGCAGTGAACCCCACCCCAACCCCCCACGGTAGAACTGCCCCCACCCCACCCACCCCCCCACCTCCCCCCCCCCCTCTGCTGCTGCGAAGAGGCTTGGGCGCTTCCCACCCAGGTCATCGTCTTGTGGGCTATCGCGTAAAGGTGCCATTATTGTAAGTGACGTGAAACATCTTATATTTTCATTACTCGTCTTTTTTCATTATCACTTGATTAGCAACGAGCTCACCAAATCGCCATTTTGGACGGAGTCTCGGACTGCGGACCTTGTTAGTATCAATGTTCTATAGTTTTACAATGCAGCTTCCCTAACCCGCTTTGTAGCACCGTTGGACCGAGGACGAGACGCGGCTATTGACGCGGCTGGTTGCCAAGGGCCCACCTACGAGAATAGAATCTGGTTTCTGAGTATGCCCGGTTGCTCCTAGTGCTTTTGTAATTCTTCCTTCCTCTGTACCCAGTTATTGCGCTAGCAAGTACATTTAGAATAATACAAGCCTGCCTTTGTTTGAACGGGCGGGGGCCGGCCTCCTCAGTAAACAGTCGGGCTTCTCCATTCAACACATTATAGCTAGTTGTTCGATCTCGGGGTCATGTTGCGACGGGGTGCTTTGTATTAGAACCATCTAATCCTTCGAGATGCTGCAACAGGAAGCATAGCTTGATTTTTGCCATTTGTAATAAGGCCGATAGGATAGTCGCGCTCGCGTCTCTTGAACAGAACCCACTCAT